>JAKSZT010054014.1:1125727-1344949 GCA_026826555.1 Tolypeutes matacus
TGGATGGATGGATGGATGGATGGATGGATGGATGGATGGATGGATGGAATGACGGACGGATGGACGGACAGAGAGGGAGGCAGATGGACAGATGGATGAATCAAATGAATAAATAAGCTAATAAATGAACTATTTATGTTAAACTTACTGAACCTCGGTTCCTAAACTATAAGACAGGCATCACTGGACTTACAGGTACTGGGGAAACTCGGAAGAGGACCCCCGCACACAACCCAGCCGAGTCCGACTCTGCATCTCCATGTTCCCACTCCTCCCCTCTCCCCATTACAGCTCCCAGTGCTTGCCTTCACCCGGCTACATCCCTGCTTTGAGTCAAATGTTTTAGACACTCAGGATGAGGATGAATTTTAACAAAAGACCAGAAGGAAGATACTCATCACCTGAGCAGCCCTAAAAATGTTTGTTTCTTTGTTTCCTTCAGAATGTGGGTCATATTGCAGGAAATAAAAAAACAGAGAGGTAGAGCTGGTGGAGCTCAGTGGTTGAGTGCCTGCTTTGCATGTACGAGGTCCCAGGCCTGGTGCCTCCAAAAAAACCCAGAGAGTCATGAAAGTTAATCCGTTAAGAAAGTCCTTAGGTCTTAAATTGCAACAAGGATTGAAACAACCGCTGCTCAGCTGAGTGGGGAAATTTCAGCCAGGAGCATTCTACCAGTCTGTTCTCTTGCTGAGCCAAAGACACAGGGGTTTTGGAATCTATAACAAGGAGGGAGCTGCCTGACAGAGTCGGAAAACCAGGCCACGATCTGGATCCCTTACTCTTTTGCCAGCTATATGGCCTCAGGCAAGTCATTTAGCCACACAGGGACTCAGCTTCCTTGTCTGTGAAATGGGTACAATAACATCTAACATTTACTTTGCAAGCTTGTTGTTAGGGAAGAGGAAAGAGTGGGCTAGTAAGAGGGGAGGTGAGGGAAGGGAAACCAAGAGGGAAGGGGAAGGAAGAAGGGTGGTAAGCCGGAGGGTCTGGGCTTTGATGTCAGACAGAACTAGAATTAAATTCCAACTCTGCCACTCACTTCCTTTTGCATCATTAAATTAATTTCTGAACCTCACAAGCTTCACTTTCCTCAGATGTAAAATGGTAACAACAATAGTCATGCATACCGGACAGATTTGTTGACCAATATAATATATTTATAGAGGTCAAAATGGAGTAAGGAGTTCAATAAATGCTGACTATAAAGAAAGAAACCTGCAGAATAAGAGAGTTTGATAAAGAAAAAATGTTTTTAAAGGTAAAATCTTGCTCCTTTCGAGTCCCTGCTTCAGAGTGGAGAGAAAATAGGCTGAAATTTAGTTCTGTCCCAATCAAAGCAAACTTTGCTAAGACAATAGGAACCACAGAGTACTGATACTAAATCAGGACTGGTGTTTTTAGAAACATTCTATGTGATATCCACACATCCAGCGTTTGCTTTTGATCATGTCTATAAGAATTCATCCACATTAATGTGCCAAGACTTGTATGAATAGATTAGACCTTAAGGCACATCTCAATAAATCTACACGGCCATTTTGGAAAATTCCTAATGTAAAGCCATACTTACGATTTTTTCAAGGTTTATAATTAAGCAATTCTAATGATCTGATAGAAATACAAAGTTATTAAGATACCGATATAAGAAATGTTTCACTCCAAATTTTGATAAAAATTACAGTTCATTTGACATATAGAATTCAACTTTTAAAACCATCTGGTTTTATAAGATCAGGACAGCCTACGAGGGCCTTTGCAAGTCTTCAACAGCTTTTTCTCATGCAGGTTGAGGAAGCTGATAATCAGGCCTCCTGATTCCAGGCCAGTGATCCTTGCTTATTTCACTCTGTCTGGAATCCAATGAGTAAAGTGATGTTGAGTAAGCTGCATAGGAAACAGTCAGGAGCATATTGTTTGATTGCAATTCTATTGCAGATTTCTGAATTCTTGCTGATTTTACAGTTTGATGTTTGACAGTGCTTGGGGTTTTAAGTGACCTTGAATTATTCAGTTGCTCAAAATAAATATTAAAAACTAAATTTGGGGGAGTGGATGTAGCTCAAGTGGTTGAGTGCCTGCTTCTCATGTATAAGGTCCTCTGTTCAATCCCCAGTACCTCCTAAAAAAAAACTAAATTTTTTATATCCCACTGATTATATTTTTTGTCTAAATATAAGTTGGTAACTTGATTCTATAGAGGCTATTGTGGTAATGTGAGAAACATACATTAACTGCCCTGGGACCTTGCTTGCCTGGATAAGACATGTCCGCAAGGAGGTGATGACTACATGTTGCCATTGACAGCAGCAGAGAAGCAAACATCCGGGGTTAAACTTTGGTATCTTGTGCATTGCTTTTATCAAGTAAATGCTCCCTGATAGTGATAGAGATTTGTTTATAAACCATTCTTCCAGGAATAGATTATATTCTAGGTAGTCCAGTGAGGAAATGGTCTCCAAATGAAGAACAAAAGAAACATCTAGTCTTGTTTATTTTTCATCATACATTAAAAAGTGTTCTCAGAAAAATAAATTGGTATACACAGGAACATTTGCAAAGAACTAGGTGTGTACTGACACTTTAAATAATTAAAATAATTTAAATAATGGTGTACAAACCCCATTAAGTTCAAATCCTATATTTTGTCTGATTGAAGAATTAACCTTTAAGAAATATGTAAGGAGATGCTTGAATAATATTTCCGTTTTAAAATGAGTAGGCAAAGGGCATATAAACCATTTAGAAGAGATGTCCTCTTTTATATTAAGACTAAATTCAGTCTTACTGCATAGAGCATGATATATTGAGTTAATAATCTGCATGATGACATTGAATTTAGATAGAGGTTAGAAGAATTGTACAAGTAAAAGGCTATTTCAATCTTTCTAGTATTTATAGTGGTCTGGATCCATGCTTTCAAAGGAAATTCCCTATAAAGTTTCTGAGCTAGTGATAAACCACCAGTGGTAAAGTACTACGCTGTGACAATAAGTAAAATGAAAATTTTCTGTGATAACAACAACAAATACCAAGAGGCTAGCTCAACAAGACATTGCAGGACCTCTATGAAGAAAACTAGGAAAAGGTTTCTTAATAGGAAATGAAGATGACTTGAAAATATGAAGTCTGATGAGGAGGAGACTGGCTACTCCAAAAGTATTTATAAATTTCTTCAAAATTAATTCAAAATCCCAGTAGTTTGGTTTTATAACATCACAAAATGGACTTGCAGTTCTTTTGGAAAATTAAACAAAGGTAGGTAGCTATGAAAATACCATAAGATTAATGAAGGCAATTTTCCCTACTAGGTATTAATAGTGACAATAAAACCACAATAACTAAGAAGAACAGAACTAGTAAAGGGTTAAAACAAGTTATTTCTGAGTGACAAATTTATGGGAGTTGGATTTACTCCTTCAACATTTCTGTGATTTCTATGTTGATCATTAATTTCTTCCATAATTATGCACAATAACACACTTCCAAAAAGTAATGATGGTCCCTGATTGTCATTATTCCACTCTCCAATCTTCAATAATTTAATGTGCATTATTTCATTTAATTCTCACATCTACCACATCTATTTTTTTCCTCTACTGATTTAGTTCCACCCTCCCTCAACCGCCTCCAGTTTCTCTTCCCTTCACAGCACATTTCTTCTGAAAGTAAGTTTATATAGTCATTCTCTCCAAACTCTGCATCAAAGCCTCCCTTCCACCCATTTGATAGGTTTTCTCCCCATCGCTTGACGACATTGCATTTGTGAAGGTCACCAGAGACCATTTTATCAAAGCCAATGGTCACTTCTAGGTCTTCTCACCTATCAGCAGTATTTGCTGCAATTGATCAGTCCATCTTTCCTGAAGCACTTTCCTTCTTGGCACCCATGGCTCTACACAAGCTTCGTTTTACAAGTGATTGTTTTATGAAACTCATATTACCATAATCTCTTTTCAGGTGAGTCTTGCCCATGTTGCCATGAGCTCTTTGAGAACAGACTGAGAATCCCTCACTTATCTGCTTAACTCTTAAGATATAAAGATATCATAACCAATGATCATTTCTTAAATGTCTGCCATATAAGTCCAGCGTGCTGATGGAGCTGGGAGCTATAGGCAGAGTGAGCACACAGCATTGGTCACCAGGGCCAACGCTGTAGGGGCCGACATTAATATAAATGAAGCATCTAGCAAATAACAGCATGGTACATAACCGAGGTCTAAATTATGGAGTGAAGAATAGAAATTAAATAAGCATATCACTCTGGTAATGAAGAGAGTTTTCATAAAATCATAGATCATTTGAGCTGAAGGGACCATATAACATCTAGTGTTACTTAATTTGATTTGCTCATTCCAACAACTTTGAATGCATCATGCACAATTAATGATACTCTTTGTTGACAGCGTTGCTCTTATCTTCTGGTCTGGTAAGAAATTTCTTAGGTGATATGGAAATATTTTTACTATTTGGTTCTCTTTCTAGGCTCTATATAGGCCACTGCCTTTGACTAAGCCAATAGTTTTGCACAAGTTACAATTAAAAGCATTTAATTA
The DNA here is from genome assembly GCA_026826555.1 of Tolypeutes matacus. Classification (NCBI taxonomy): domain Eukaryota; kingdom Metazoa; phylum Chordata; class Mammalia; order Cingulata; family Chlamyphoridae; genus Tolypeutes; species Tolypeutes matacus. Next base: position 1,130,284 of record JAKSZT010054014.1, read on the forward strand.
AGAGCATTAATTCAGCTTATGTTACTTGTGGGTTAGTCTTCTGGATGAGATTGAAGAGAAATTCTAAGTCTTTGCAGAGATGGGAAGAGCACTCTACTCTCCTGACCAAGATGTGCTCATGAGAGAGAGCGGGATTGTTTATACTCACGAACATCAGAAACTGTCTTCCTCTCTCTAGTCACCTCTAGTGAATGATTAGCAGAGAAGAGGTAGAAAACCCAGAGCCTTGTACCTCTGTGTGGGCATTTCTTGATGTCATAAAGGATCAAGGAACACTTCAATGGGGAATAAGAATCCACATAATGTCCAAATATCCATTCCAAAACCTAAACAGGTAAACACAAATTTTATTAGCACCCTCTAAGTGGAAATGGTGATGCCCGGGTAGGTGAAAAGGGAAATGAAAGTCCTTCCATTGATATCTCTGCTTCTCTCAATGACACTGGTCTGAAGAAGGTTAGTGTCAGAACATTTTCTACTGTTACTGATGTATAAATAGCACATCAGATGACCGGCAAGAGTAACCTGGTTTTCATCTTATTGGAATATTTCTCAAAAGCACTAGGAAGTCTCATTAATGAAGAAACGACTGCAGACTTTGTAAAATCTATGTACGGCAAGGCCAGCCTGGACCAGTTCATCTCACAGCCCCTATTTGGCAATTAAAGCTACATGGAAGACTAATAGAGTCATAATTATAGGGTTAGTAACAAGCTCCTTGTGCCAGAATGCAAGTGAGACTAGGAAATAGTCCCTCCCTTTGTAGTTGTATTAGTTCATTTCTATTTACTGCCGTCAAAATTTTGGAGGCGATTTGGCAAGGAAGAGTTTATATTAAAGCAGCAACTGCGCAGTGAAAGCTTTGCCTGCCAGGGGAGGTGTGGAGACACTCATCAGGGTCACAGAACAGCCTGCCCCCGGCGTGGTTGGGAAGGCCCATCCGATGCCCCGTGGTGGGTCACGCACCCCTCCAGCTCTAGCTGTCAACGGGGAGGTGAGACTATTAAGCGTAATATTTAGTTGGCAAGTGTATTAAACATGAATCAATGTGCAAACTGCCTCCATAAATCACTTCACTGAACAGAGCTTCAGAGCATGTGCTTGATAAAGCAAATAAATGACAAATTCAACAAAACATTTCTTTGACTTTAAAAGAGTTGCAACTTGTGGCCTGGAGAAAATTTTTCTCATCTTTTTAAAGGATATATTATCTATGAAAGAACTGATTAATGAGCATTCCTGAGAATTCACCCAGATTTAACATTAGAAAGGCATAGGATATGGTGTGGGTTAAAATGATGTAGGGCTGGGTCCTTATCTCCTCTGTTACTCAGTTTCTTCATATATCAAATGAGGCTCGTAATAATGGCTACTTTATAGAGTTGATATGAGAAATAAATGAGGTAATATGGGTCATAGATTTTTAGAACAGTGCTCAATAAATTTTTTTTTTGTGCTAGTGGTAGTGATGGTGGCAGAGTTGTAGGGAAAAAATGTATGTAAATACACAATTAAAATCTAACATCACAAATTTGGGATGTCATGAGACAATAGAGGAGGAAAAGGTGAATTCTACCTGGGATCATCAGAAAAAATTTCCTGGATGATATAACATTTGAGCTGTGTCCCATTAATCAAAGTTCCCCAAAGAGAGAAGGACTGATGGGTACAGATCCCTAAAGATATTACAAATGCAGTGAACAAAAGGCTTATATGGAACAATTATTTAGAAGACTTTACACAATCTGTGTCTGTGCATATGTTTCAGTGTGTGTGTACAATAAGGGGTATGGAAAGGATATGAACCATAGAATCAAAAAAGTAGATTATACACACATGCACATATATACTAAAACGTGTTGTAAGTCATGTGTCCTAGTTTGCCAGGGCTGTTATGACAAATACTACAAACCGTTTGGCTTAAAGAACAGGAATTTTTTGTTACACAGTTTGGGACGCTAAAAGTCCAAAATAAAGACCATGCATTATCTGGGAGTCTGTGGTATTGTGGAGATGGCTTGCCAGCAATCAGTGGAGTTCCTTGGCTTTTAAATGCATCTCTGCCTCTACCACTTTGCAATATCTGTCTCCTTCTCTGGCTTCCACTTCCGCCTTCTACTTCTGGGTCCAATTTCCTTTGCTTATAAGGACTTTGCTGGATTAAGGCCACCCTCACTCAGTTTAGCCACACCCTAACTAATGACATCTTCATAGGTCCCATTTACACTTAGGATCACATCCACAAGGGTAGGGCTTGAACATGTCTTATGGGACACATGGTTCAATCCCCAACACCGCATGTTGACTGAAACTGTCAATACTTTGGGAGTAAAGTAAAATTGGTTCAAGCTCTTGGAGACATTTGGCTTTGAGTTCCTATTCCCCCTAATTCTTGACCTCACTTGCATTTTTCTCTTCTTGTCTGCTTTTCTAAAAAAATATTCTACATAAATCCACACATGGAACTAAACTCTGTTGCCTTCATTTATCCCCAAATTTAAAGTGGAAGCACAAGTATATGTTGGACTTCAGTAAAGGTGGTAGAATATGGTTACATAAGAAAATAAATTGTATCCATAAAAAATAATGGGATGATGTTTTATAAAGGGAATAATCAGAGAATTAACAGAGACAATTTTTCAAAATTACCAGATTGACAAAATGATAGCCACAATAGCTAGGATGGTTGTGTGGGAGATTAAGAGGGAATCAAGAGAATATCAGGTGAATGGCTAGGAAAAGAGGACCAAAAGAAACCTCCCAGATCCAGAAAGTAGATGGAAACTGGCAAAGCAATGGAAAATAAGAGGATAATGTCAGAAACCAAGATTAATTCTGTAGGTATAAAATCTGAATAATAGAATTTCTTTAAAAAGAAAGTGGAAGGGAAGGATTTATCATATAAATTTTATAGCACATAATTTCACAGGTTTAAGAGCATGATTTTCCGGGTTGAAAGGGCCCATATATCCATTCCAGGGATTTAAAAAAACCCACACGAAGGTATGTCCTTGTGACATTTCATAATACTAGAGAAAAAGAGGAGATCCTGAAAGTCCCAAACAAAGCACTGGGGATCATCTTGTCATCAGGCTTCTTAACATGAAGACCTCAAGGGAGATTGTAATGAATGGAACCTTCAAAATGCAGAAGGAAAATAACTACTAACCCAGACTTCTGTACTTAGAAACTAAATGTTTAGATGGGCAAAGTGCTCTCAGCTAATCAATTTATGAATCCAGGAAGCTGCTGGAAGATCTGCTCCACCACAGTGATATCAATAACCAAGAACAAAGGAAACCCGGGGCCCAGGAGGCAGGGGATCGCACACAGGAGGGACAGAGACAAAGAATTCCCAGATGGCGCTGAAGGCAGCTCTACGGGTTCTAGAAAGCTCCAGATTGGAGGAGGATAGGTAGCTTCAGGAGGGAAGTCTCCCGAAGAGAAAATAAAAGTTCCCTGGTGTATTTGAATGGATGCCTAGAGATTTTATTTATAGTTCTGTTGGAGAGGTTGGTATAATTTATCCTCATGAATACAGAAAACTAAGCAAATAGAAAATATGGCATGATTTACTCCAGGAAAAAAGAACGTAAAATAAAAGAAATACAATCTTTGCACACTCCACTCTGTGGCTTAGTTGTGGGTGGGTAAGAGTGTTAGGTCCTCATCTTCAGTAATAGTATTCAAAAGCAATGTTTATAATTGAAAATCCAAACAATGGAATTATGGAGTAAATATCAGAAGAAACTGATAAAAGAAACGATGGCTGTTGCCTCTAAGAAGACTCAACAATTGGAATAGAGGGCTGCTGTTTTGTCTGTTTTGTTTTTAAACAATAGTAAGCCAGTATTTTAAACTATGTACAGGTATCATATATTTCACAGAAACCTGCATAAAGCAGATGTCCCATTTACATTCCTAACTTTAACACTCCATACTGAATGTCTAAATACTGAGTCTACTCTTTCCATCAATCATCGTTCAATCACCCTGGTAAGATTTTACCCATAATCTAGTTGAGCCACAGCCTGAACTAAACTAAACTTTAACTAAAGTTAACTTTAGTTAACTAAAGTTAACTAAACTTTAAACTTTTAGTTAACTAACACCAGTGTGGATGCAAACTCAATCAAGCTAATTAAACTCTGTCTTTCTGAATTCCAATTATTTAAAAGAATTCAGTCTTAACCAACTGAGTAAAATTGTATATGGAGGCAAAGTCAAACCAACCAAAAAGTCAATGCAATTTAAAGACAAAGATCAGTGAATGCTTTTCACATATATCTATACCTTTCTTAATATTGAGGATTCTCCCTGATTGTATTGACCATAATTTTATACACCCAAAATTAAGAACCATTGTCTGAGTGCATTTATAAATATTTGGCAATCATGTATACAAGATCAATTTATCTATAGAAAATAGTAGAAAGTCTTCCAGAATATCAAATTATTCAAGTATTTTTTGGAAAGGAACTTAATTACAGATTATTTGTACTCACCATAACCACATTTTGAAATTCTTGCTCATCAGAAAACTGGAAGTTATACTAGTGAAAAAATGGACAAAGAAAGGGAATCCAGGATTAAACATTGTGTCAAAATATCTTCCTCACACTGAGAAGATGAGAAATTTTTATGATAACTATAATTTAGAAATGAAAGAAATGTTCTTGTTTTCATTAGAAACTCAATATCCAGGACTACAGTTTCAATGTGTGAAGAAAGTATATCAAATCATTCCAAAATTGAAGCAGTTTTCTACTTGAAATATGTGAGCTAACAATCATTTCTCCTCTTACCATGCTTTTGGACCTTGGACTTAGACAGACAAACAAAATTAGTACATTTGGCATATTCTATTAGGATTTTTATCATGTTTGTAAAAGCAAATGACAAATAATACCATAGGCTTCTCTGACTTTGTTGCAAAGGGTTTTTTTCAACAATCTACTTTGAACCAACAAAAATGAAATAGAGAATTGAATGATCTTTAGGAGTCTCGTGAACAAGAGGAACAAACAGAAATTGTGGTTGTTGGCTTGGCCAGAGGGAAATTTTTTGTTTTTTGAATTCTTACCAAATTACTGGTGCCCTATTTTTTCACATAAAGGTACCCTGGAAATTTCAAGAAGATACAGCCTCATGGCCACAGAGGAGAAATGTTCTCCCTATTAATGAGGAGAGCCTTTTATCAACCTGGCAGAGAAATTTTTCTGTTAGAATGGGTGAGGATTTGTCTCTCCAGCCCCTTTGACTGATCTTCCTAATGGACTGAGCTTCACAGATGGCACTAAGACAAAATCACTCTAAACAAAAAGCTCAAATTTCATCTATTTGGAGAAAATGGGACTGAGACCCATAGAAGAGTTCACAGGATTTGTTTCATTTCTCCATTTCAGTCAATTATAATGATCATATTCCCATTTGCTATCTAAAACCTTGATTAGTTTATGTTTTGAGAAGAAAAATGCCACTACTAAGGAGTACATAGTCACAGATGTTCATGGAATGCATGCTGGACTGATTGGGTAATAATTGCTAGAATATAACAGAGAGCATACCTACAGACCAAAGATCCAAGAATCTTTGCCACGTTCAGCTCTATATGTGCCAGTGAAGACTGGGCCAGGAACTCATGTGGCCTCTGACTTCTTGAGAAACTCTACAGGTATTACCAACAAGTTATACTCTAAATCAAATGGCAAAATAGGAAATACTTCACAACAGTTCCTGGCACTATCAAGGGCTCAGGAGAACTAACATCTCCCCATGTCTCAGTGAGTGAACTGGTATTAGGTTTCCCGACTGACCAAGATCTGATCACAGTGACCAAGTCCATTCAATAACCTCTTTTTCTTGTGTCAGTCCATAAAACCAAACAAAGGCTTCTACGTCTATAAACTCTTTCTCTTGTTACACTCCATAAAACCAAATGAAACCATCTACCTCTATAAACTCTTTCTCTTGTTGCAGTTCATAAAACTAAACAAACCATGGATGAGAAGTTGAAAATCTGAATGTGGCTGAATAAGGGCACTGCTCAGAATTAGCTTCTTTCCTCAAGGATAAACAATTTGTCCAGAGGAGAATTCATCCTTCAGACTTTTTCTTCTTTCCCCACCTAACATCATCACTAACAGAGAAGTTTGCTATCTCTCTCAAACCATTGGTCAAAATCAAAGAGCACACACAAAATCCAATCATTCAGAGCTAAAAAATTGTTTTCATGGCTGTGTCAGTTAGAGGTCTCTGAGGAGAAGACACCCAGACAACATTATACATGCAAGAGATTTGGGGTTGGGGGGAGGGAGATGCCTGTGCAGGACAAAGAGAAAGCAGCAGGAGGAGGCAGAGAGAACCTCAGACGGAGACTCGGCTTGACCCCTGTAATACGAGAGGAACTGAGAACAACTGGACAAAAAGAGCCTCAGACTTCAGCGCAGTCCTGAAAAAGCCCATGCAGAGGGCCTGAGCCAGTATCACCCAATAGAGGAATCCTGCGTCATTAACTAGATAAGAGGAATTATTAACTAGGTGACTTAAAAGACCCAAAAAAAAACAAAAAACTGTTAGTGCCATTTAGTAGCAACTGAAGGAAACAGCTGTCACTGCCAGTCCTGAGGGTAAAAGAAAAAGCAGTTGAAATGATTAAGTCTTAGAAGTTTGGAGAATAAACGCTGACAGAGAAGAGAGGCAGGCCTCTGCTCTGAACTCGGAGGATGGGCCCCATGGGTCTGAGAAGGGGGTGCTGGCTGGGTGGTGCTGGTGTCTCAGAGAAGGGGGCAGTGGGGCTTGCTCTACAAGTATTGAAAAAACAAACTGGATCCAGCTCTTCTCATGGGAAGGAATTGCCACCACCAAGGTAAAGAGATATGCTGGTCTGAAGTTCAAAGGAACAATGCAAACAGAAAGGAGAGAACCTTGTTTTCTTCTTCATCTCCAGTCTTTCTCTAGCACCCTGTGTTGACAAAGGGACACAGCAGGCAAAGGATAACATAGTTTCCAGGGCCACTACCCCAGTGACAAAAGGCAGAGTACAGAACTGAGAGCCAATAACTTAATAACTAGCACAGTGTCAAACAACCCAGTGGGTCTAGTGGGACGGAGATGGAAGCACCTGGGACAGGGGAGCCAAGCAGCTGCAGTGTGGTGAGTTCCAGGGAAGTGGCCTCGGGCTCAACTCTTCAGGAAATGCCCCAAAACACAATTTCAATCATTCTAGAAAGGTTTTGTAAGCCTGGAAAACAAAGGCAGCTGACATATCAGCTTAGCAGGGAGCTAAGTTTCTGAAGGAGGATTTGGAGAGTATTTTCAGCAAAGATATCATAAGGAAAAGTGTGCTGTGCTCAACTCCTCAGGTCATGAGTGTAGCCTGAATATAAGGACCAATATTTTTAGTGTAAACCAAGATCCATTTGCCAAGGGTTCAGAAAGAAAATTAAACAGGTAGTCCCATCTTTTTAAAATAAATACAAATTAAAATAATGGTTTTTAACCTATTCTTAACTCAATAAGAACACTGTTAAACATCGGACTTTATTGGACTCACTGTACTTCTACTCAATAAAGTTTTTGAAAGAGAACTGTATTATATTTTAAAATCCTAAGTGGAGTTGTATTTATTTTTACACCACGAAAGATCCATCAATCATTTTTCTGGGACTAGTTTTGACATAGCATGGTACACTTTGGATGTGGGTCTAAGATTGCACTGTTTAGATGAGTGTGGATTCCTAAAAAAATTCCAACCTAATTTAGTAATTGCATTCTTACTCCTTCCTAGAAGATTTCAATGATGAGGGCTAATGTAGGAAAATATAAAGAACATTTTTATTGCCTCCAATTCCCCGATAATCAAGGCACAATCTGCCACTCATACTGGTGAGCCAGGCACTATGAGGACACAGGAACAATGGATATAGGCCTGGGCTGGTCCTTTGAAAGAGGCCTTGATTAAAAGGCAAACTGATTCAAGTCCACTCACATGGCACCCACCCTTCTGGTCCCTGGGCTAAAAGTGCATTAGCTCAGCAGGAGCTGGAAATAGTATTAGACTAACTGGAGCAATAACTTTTTCTGTCAATGGCTATTTTTCATACTCAAATGTCATCATAGAGACAATAAACTCCAACTCCAAGTTGCCCTTTCTTGTTAACTCAAGGCTGAGCTTTTGCTAAGAATTCAATGATCTGAACCACATTATTTAAGGAGTTTTGTTGACTTTCATTTCAATCACAGTGGGAATCAAAAAATTGCTTTCCATGGTAGTCAGTTATTTTTTGTTTCTAACACAGCAATTTTGTTACAAAGAACTTGCAAGGTTATGAACTTTGTTCTAATCTCCAAAGTGCAAAAGAGGTGATAACATACTGGTAGTTTTCTTTAATCCTATAATGCTTATTCAATGCTATGGGGATTTTTAAGTTTTTTGTTGTTGTTGTTGTTTGCCTCCCAGTGTTACAAAGTACTTGAAGTTTTCATTCTTCTTTTCACCAAGATCATAAGTACTTGTATTTTAAAATTATAAAATTCCTCGAGACTTCCTGGAGATTGATGTTGCTCACAAATATATTCTTAAACAAAAAAGAACACCTTTGGAGAGTTATCCTAAACATCATCTACAACCAGCACCCATCAAGCATGTCCTCCAGACATAGGACAACAAGCCAAGCTTTGGAGAGCCAAGGTGAAGACTTACTTGCCACCACTGAAGACATGACTATATAGATGATGACCTGAGATAAAGTAATTCAGTGATTAATAAAAAGAGCATAAATTCTACAACAAAGCAACTAGAGCTTATAAATGAATTCAACAAAGTTGTGGAGGACCAGGTAAACACCCTCAAATCAGTAGAGTTTCTGTATACTAGTAATGAAAATCAGAAGAAATCAATAAAAAAATCCTTTTATGATAAAACTAAAAGAATCAAATATCTAGGAGTAAATCTAACCAAGGACTTATACACAGAAAACTACAAAACAATAATAAAAGAAATCAAAAAAGACCTAAATAAATGGAAGGACATACTGTGTTCATGGCTTGGAAGACAAAATACTGTTAAAATATCAATCCTACCCAAAGTAATTTATAGATTCAATGCAACCCCAATCAAAATTCCAATGGTCTTCTTGCAGAAATGGAAAAGACAATCATCAAATTTATACAGAAGGATAAGGAGTCACAAATAGCCAAAACCTTCTTGAAAAACAAGAATGAAGCTAGACAACTTAAACTTAAAATATATTACAAAGCCTCAGTAATCAAAACAACATGGTTCTGGCACAAGGACAGACATATAGACCAATGGAATTGAACTGAGATCTCAGAAATCAGCCCTCACATTTATGGCCAATTGATTTTTGACAAAAGAGCAAAGACCATTCAATTGGGAAAGAATAGTCTCTTCAACAAACGGTACTGGTATACCTGGATCTCCATTTGCAAAAGAATAAAGATAGACCCCTACCTAACACCATATACAAAAATCAACTGAAAATGGATCAAAGGCATAATTGTAAGAGCCAGAACTATCAAACTCCTAGAAGAAAACAGAAAAGCATCTTCAGAACCTTGTGTTAGGCAAGGGTTTCTTAGACTTTACACCCAAAGCACAAACAACAAATGAAAAAAATAGATAAATTGAGCCTCATCAAAATTAAAACTTTTGAACCTCAAAGAACTTTATCATGAAAGAAAATTACAACCTACACCATGTGTGATAGCTTGAAGCTGTATGGATCCCAGAAAAGTATGTTCTTAATGTTAATCCATTCCTGTGGATGTGGACCCATTGTAAACAGGATCTTTTGCTGAGTAAGATCTTAAGTTATGATGTAACTCACCTCATTCAGTCCTCGTAACAGAGTCCTTTATAGGAGAATGAAATTCAGACAAAGAAAGAGAAAGTCATGGAAGCAAGAAGCTGTAACCAAGGAAACCAGGAAGAGAAGGGGGAGACCAGCAGACACTATCATGTGCCTTGCCATGTGACAGAGGAGTCCAGGATTTTGATCATGATGAGTCAAGAGAGAGTTGGGCAAGGAGGGTCTGTGCATGAAAATTTGTCTTTTGAGTCCCTTACTCTCTTCTCCCTAGACTTTGCATCAGAAGTTTCTTATGCTTTCTCCACTTAGAAGACTAATATTCCTTCCCGTTGGTCCTCTCTCCTGCCACCTTCATCTCTTTCCCTTCAGGCCCACCTTATCAGACATCTCCAGGAAAAACAAACCAGCCCTATAAGTAAGCCTAGAAAGTCTTCATGGGGAACTTAAATCTGTGAGTTCTGTGAATCTTTGTTTCTGTTTGTTGTGGGCTTGGGGAGCGGAAGTGGCCCTGAAAGGGTGAAAAGGGAAGACATAAGAGGCAAATACATAAAGATGAACCAAATCACTTCTCAAAATTTACCTGCCATTCCCACACATCAGTCTTCAGAAGTCCTGGGACTTTGTTGCATATTTCTTAAGGCACCACCTAGGCATCCATGAAGATCACATTGAAGTAAATTCATTAAAGCGAGCTATAATCTGAAAGAAAAAAAAAAAAGCCTTCTCCAAAAGTTAAAGGAATGCTACTCTAGAAGCTTTTTCTTATTTGAAATATTCCATGAAATGAGTTAATTTTGTGCACTCAAAATTTGGAAACAACTCAGCTTCCTTATTCTAGATTATGGCAGCCAGGCACACTGGGAGAGCAATTCTGTAAGTGGTTTGGCAGTATGCTTATATTTTCCCTTCCTTGGCATCATAAAACAGGATGAACCAATTTGGGAAATCATAGCTCGGTCCAATATGGCATATCACCAGCAACTTTTCATTGTGTGGCCTCTTCACTGACCTAAGAGGAAGTGCCTGCTCCCTGCAGGACACCCATTGAGAGATGGAAAGGCAGAGTCCTCTTGGATCTTGCTGCACTAAACAGGCAATGTCAGGCTGAGTTCAGGAGCTCATCTGCTGAAATCCAGACTGAACCAGACTCTTCTCAAACCTCCTCAAGAGGAACAAAAGCCAAAACTAAACATCAGTGTGCTACAGCCTACAGAAAACAACCTCTTATTCCTGGCCCAAAAGCCAGCCATTAAGCAGCCATTGTCCCTGCTTCAGACAGGAAGAGGAGTATCAGGGTGTCATCTACCCCATGTCATGGTCAGTAGGGGGCTCAGGTCACTCATAGAATCATGGACCAGAGCTGTCTTCTCAGCCATCATGGACGATAATATCATGAGAGACATCTGTCATGGGGGAGGATGGGAGCAGACTTTGAGAAATTCAAATACCTGAGCTTTGTTGGCAGTTTATATCTCTCTTGGTCCTTCTCAGTTGCTCTCCACAGTGAGAATCAGGGGTTTTCCCTACTGCTATGATATGAAATAATTTAAATTAAAATGTTAAGGTACTCATATCTTGCAAAATAGTTTTTACATACATCTTCCACTTAACTTCCAAGTTGACCCCATATGAAAACCATCTTCTAACTCTTGGCAGAGAAAAACAAGCCAAGAAAATGCTAAAACCCAGAAACATCAACCAGGTCACTGGAGGGGCTTCCTAAAATAGAGGGGTTTTGGGGGGGAGAGTCCTGCTAATAACCACTTCTAAACATCATCGGGGTGTGTTCAGTAGGTGGTGACTCATTGCACTGAGATGCCCTGAGATCTTGGGGTGTAGCACACCAACAACAGCATAGTGCAGATGGCATTCCTGCTTCGCTCTCTGAATATTTCAATTTTTGTTTCCAGGCCATATTGTAGTAATGGCCTGACTCCCTGACAACGTGGTCTTAAAGCAAAAAATGGTGATCTTTTGACAAGGGTCATCCTGTCTTTGAGCTGCAGAGAGAGTCATGGAATAGATTAGTAGCCATGAGATAATGAAGGTCAGGAAGCCGACAAGAAATCTCTTGTTCAGTACTGAGCATTCCCAGGTCCCACTGCCAGAACCTGACCTGGACTGCAGCCTGATACTTAAGAACAGAGGCTTAGCAAGAGTAGCTGGACTGGCCACTCCACTGGTGCAGTAAAAGCCGAGGATGGGTGGTAGAGATGGAACGAAAAGGTCTTATCTGGTAAACCAAGTGCAGTTTTCAAGTTGGAGGTTAATTGCAGATCACCATCCAAGTGTTGAGGAAAGGGTTCAGGAGGTTATCCCTATATGGAGGATGGCAGATGGCACAGAGGTGGGAAATGTGGGTGAGAAACACCTCAACATTGATGCAGACAGACCATCAGCTCAGAGCAGACTCCAGTGAGTGAAGTCCCAGTTCTCAGTCCTCTGTCCTCAGTGAGTACAGTCTCTGGAATAGGGGCTACAATGAAAGAGCAGGGTGCAAGGTGCCAGATAAGTTAGTCAAAACAGAAATGGACTCAGACCCAGGAACCCAGGGTCAATGTCAGACCATGAGAATGAAGAAGGTCTAGAAATCGGAACTGTGTTTAAAGTTTCTCAATGTAGGCACAAACATCTTTATGGCAAAGACAGCTGACTATCCCCCAAAACTTGTGATGTCCCCCTTCCAGAGTAAACAGTTGTCTCTGGGAAATGTCTTCCCAGCCAAGGACTACATCTCCTAGTCGTGCTTGTATCTAGAAGAGCCATGCTAATAGCCAATACCAGCGGGAGGTGATGGAAATTGTGTGTGCCGCTTCCAACCCAAGGCGGGTGAGAGCAGTGATGCCCCCTTCACCCTCCTTTCTCCACCACCAGCTGGAAGTGGAAGACTGCAGATGGATAGAGCCAGGGGCCTGAACTACCTCATAGAGGAAAGCTGCTCTCAGATTAGGAACAATGCATTGGGCTACTGGGGAGCAAGAAATAAACACGTATTGTGTTCAGCTGCTTAAAAGTGGGGGGTTCTTTGTTATGGCTTCTAGCTTTTCCCCAGAACAGCCATGATCAGACTAGAAATAGTGGTGGCTTGCCTGAGCCCCCATCCACACTCCATCAGCTGCCCTCTCCAATCTACCACAGCAGAATTTGAACCCATCTACGTGTAACCATCGCTCAGCTGTACCGAGAATGCCTAAAGAACGCTGCCCTTCCTTCAGAGGCAATACATGCATGTCAGCCATTTCCCAACCAGAAAGGCTGCTGGAGGCTGGGGCTGAGGACTCGCCAGAACTGCCCTCAGCACTCACTCTGCACCCTGAAACTTTATTCCCTGACGACAGGTCTGAATCCCATTCTGCAACTCATATTTGGGTCAGGTTTAAGTACCGGCAGCCTGTTAACCTCAAATGCACTCTTCTGTCCCCTGCACCTGACAGAGCCCACACAGTGTAGTGGATAGAGCTCAGATTTCCAAGTCAGAGTCAGGGTTGAATCCTGGCTCTGTCATTTGCTCTCTGAAGGACTTTAGCCAAGTTCTAATGTAATTGAACCTCAGCCATTTCATCTGCAAAACAGAAATATCATTATCCCTTGCAGGTCGATTGTGGAGATGGTTTACAGTGCTGGCCTAAAGAGGTGCTCAATAAATGTAGCATCAGCAGGTAATTAATGAACACATTCTATATCCCAACCTCGCTGTCAGGTACTGTCTCATTGCTGTCTTACTCCTTCAAACAGTGCTCTAAGGAGTTGTCCTTGTGTTAGAAATCCATAGATAGCGTGTGGCTAACTCAAGGTCACACATCTAAATTTGAGTTCCGTACCCAACTCCTGGTCCAGTGCCTCTTCCAGGACACTCTGTGGATATCCTGGAACTTGGGCTTCTAATTTGACCATGTCTCACAATTTGGCTCGATGGCACACATTCTCCCTTGGTTTTGAAGAGAGCCGAGGGCTTATGGAAATATCTTTGAGCTTGTAGTAGTAAAACTGATTCTGTTACTTAACCCAGTTATGTAACCTTCAACAAAGCTTCTATCTCTGTGGTTTCGGTTTCTTCATTCAAGAAACGAGGTGAGTCGGCTAGATGGGTGATAAATTCCGCACTTAGGGTGAGCCCACACTTGGTCCAGAGATGAGAAACGGGCCATTGGAAGGCACCACCCAGATCCATTGACAAAGATGGAGGAGTGAATGCTGACTCCACTTTGTCCCACCTCTGGAGCAAGGGGCTGCCCATGGTCAGGTGTTAGGGAATAGAGGCAGCTTATTCAGATTCAGTGGCTTCTGCAGCGTGACTGCAGATCTCAGTTCCTGGAATCTGTTCAACCCTGACTCCATTTCTCCTAAGAAAATTGGGAATGGACTAATACACACTTCACAGGATTGTTGCAAGAATGAAAAGTCGGCATATATTAGAGCACAAGCACCTAGCACACATGTCTGATGACTCGGAACCTGACTGCCAGGTTGTTCTTTTGGCCATTGGGCCTGCCTTGCCCTGGTACCAGTGTTCTCTGAGACTATTAAGACTTTTCTCCAGCCCTGGTGTAAGGCACCCAGGTCCACTTCCATGCACTTCCCCAAAAGATATCCCATCTTGTACACTACCCCCATTCTATCTAGTTACTATTGAGCTAGTCCCCAAAGTCATAGCTAAAAGCTCTCGACACATGTGGATTTGAGACTAATCACATTTATCATATGAAAACTGCCAATGATCAAAATCACTCACTGTTGAACCCTCCCTTCATTTGTGCACTATGCTTTCCTTTCTATATATGAGCATACTTTTTAATATAATGAGACATTCCTTATTACGTCACATCGCTATTGATATTATGCCTTGACAGCAGTATCTTTGCAAAGTTACCTTAGAAATTAATTTTCATTACAATGTAGCCATCAGGGCATTTGGGAGGCTTATTGATTTATTATGTAATGTTCTGGTTTTGCTATTCATATCAGTCTCTTAAATACAATCTTGTATGAGCTTGTACTTTACAAGAAAAAAGGTTCTTTGAAGAATAACTTCCTAAGCTCCTTCTGAATTTCTCTATATAACTCTGGCTTATTTGAGTAAAGATGAGAGATAAATTTGGTCATCTGGCTATCGTGGTGCTTCCCAACTTTTCTACTTTTTAAATTGCATGGCACACATATAAAATGTTATCTGCCCAGCCCCTGGAGACTCTGATTCAGTGGAGGTGAGATAAATTCCTGCAGGTTATTTTTATGATCAGGGAGGTTTGAGAAAACTAGTGCAAGGTCTGCAATATGCTTACTACACTGAGGCAATAAAAGGTCTGGAAAAATCAGAGTCAGCCTCATATGTGGTCACAGGGTTCATGGGAGAATGGAGAGGCTCTTTATAAAATTTCACTTATCTGGAATACAGAAGGCAGAACATAATCCTGACTTAGTAAAAATGTATAGGATGCAATGTCCACCTTTATCACAAATGCATTCCTTCCCTGTACAGTTCAATGTGATAAGATTTCTAAAAAATCAAATTGTACTTTAAATATTTTAGGAGGGTGCCCCATTTAAAATCTTGACACAATGCTGATTTTCATCTTATTATATCCTTTTAAAATATTTTTGCTTCATGTATTGAATTTTCTCATAGAATGATGTACTCAAATTTTTTAGTAATTTTTTTAAATTTTCAAATACAATGTAAATTCATCCTCCAATGTAGCACCAAGAAAAAGCCTGTATCTTCTGATGGGTTAATGAGGCTTTCTTGTATAAGAAAATGAAAGCAATATGAGACCTGAGTTTGATATAATAATAAAACAATCAACTCCTATATATGATCAACTTTTAAATATGTGGATGTATGTTAACACTAACCGTAAACTCATTAAAACTGGCTGGCATATCATACATATCTTCTGATCCAATAGTCAAAACACTTATTAAGAGAATTTATGAGTGCCTTTGTACAAAAAGTGACTACCAATGAATTTTGTCACATGCATATTTTTTGACAAAATTTCACTCTGTCTTGAAGTATTCTAAACACTTGTTCAATAGTTACACATATTCTAGGCCTATTGAACTGAAGAGGGATATTTTATCCATTTCACAAAATAACTCAGCACAAGGTTTACAAATATTGTATTAAAAATAAAAGACAAATCTTCTTCTATAGACACATCTTCTTCTATAAATGAATCCAAAATCCTGGGATTTTAGGGTTGGTTCACCAGGCCCCACCCTTTCATTTTACAGAGTTCAAAGCTGGAAGCCAAAGAGGTTATGGGATTTGTCTGCCTGAGGCAAGGAGGCCAGGACAGCAGAAGGGACATCAGAGCCTGCGGTCAGTGGAGCCTGGAGGCAACCTCTGACCCCCTGCCGTTCCTCCTTGTCTGTCACCCAGCAGGGTCCCAGGGCACCCTTGTTAAGTTGGATTGAATTCTATCACTTATCAAAACTGTTAAAAAGTTTGAGGAAAAGAGACACAAAACATAAAACTCGATCTCTAGAAAAAATCATTCCAACAGACTTTTCCAAAAAGTAGAATCAACGGAGTAAACAGCAAATCAGGTTTTGTTCAGGAAAAGACAAGGGAGGGGGAAGCAGCATCATGTCAGCACAAGCTCTGCAGATGTTGGATAATTTGGGATCTCATTTATTCACAGAGAAAACAAAATGTGGCCTCTTGAAAATCGAGAAGGGGGTTATTTGGGGCCAGAAGCAGATTCAAACTTGTAAGCACATACATATACAAGATAGTATACATAAATGTGGAGGCTGATGCCAAAAATGAAAACCAAAGAACTCTGCCCCCAACTGTCAGTGCTTGGAGGAGAAGTGGGTGATTCCTGGGCTCCCCCAAAGCCTCTTTTCCTGCCTAGTCCATCCCATGGGGCACACAGGGGAACAGTCATTAGAACTAGGTACCGCATCCTTTTCCCTGTAGTCACTCTTAGCCCAGCATTGTATCAAGAAGTGCAAGTGACAAAAAGAATACACGTACAAGCTTCCAGAGAATTACTGGGGAATACCTGGGAGGAACACTAATGTCCATTGCCCGAGGCTTCCCACACACACGGAGGAACGGGCACAGCCTTCCAGGTGCCCGTCTTGCCTTGGCTGGCATCCCTGACTCCAGAAAACCCACCCTGCACCCGATGCACTGATTTGGGGAACCTTAAAAACCCCACTTTTCTGCAACTCATTTTTGCATGGAACATAGGCTTTGGGGACGAGCTTGCATTTGAACTCTTGCTGCGTCACTCTCTAGCAGTAGTGACCTTGAGTAACTTAGCCAATGTTTCAGTTCCTGATGGGGATGATGATGCCAGGTTCCTCCTAGGGTGGTGGTGAAGGGCACAGGACCTAGTGCCTGTGCAGGGCTGGGCACACACTAAGGACGATGTAAGTGGCAGTCACCATTATTATTACACAAACTCATGTCCCTGGGGAAGGAAACAGAGCTCAGCATTGGAGATGGTAGAGAATCAAAGAACTCTCCTCTCCCACGTCCTTCATGACGTGAATCCCATCTGCAATGCCCTTGCTCTCTTACCGGTTTTGTCGTGTATATACCATCCTACCCCTGCTTTGAATCCCGTGGCTTTCCCACCATTAAATCCCTAACCCTAAAGCACTGACTGGCAGATAGGAAGAGCCAAATTCAATACTTGTTGAATTAATGATTTCTACCCTCATCATTGTCTGACCTTCCATTCATCTACTTAAGAAAGGTGTTAGAAAAGAAAAAGAAATCCCAGAGCTGGAAGAGTCCAGAGCAAACCTGGCTCCCAGTCTCCTGGAGATGAAGCCCACCCTGTTCTCCTAAGTGGCATCAGTAAATGGGAACCCAACAGGAAAAGCAGGAAGAACACCTCAGAGGAAACCACTCATTTCCTCAAGAAATGAAAAACCCTTGAGAATAGGCTCCTCTATTCCCAGAGGCCTGGATAATAAGTTGTGAGTGTGAAAATGTGTCTTCACTGTTGTGAGGCCAAGCCCATGTAATTGAGTAGCACCTCCCTTTATGCAGAGGTCTTTCACTTCTCTCTAAGAATTTACTCCACATATAATGAGAAGTAAGAACACTCCTCCACTATTGCACCGGCAAGGAAATTGAGGCTCAAATAAGCTGGGAGTTGCCCCTTCAGGCATCTGGTTAAGTGAAGGAGGTAAAACACAAGCCGCTCCCAAGGCCCTTTGCTGCCTGCCTACCACATCCCTTCACGCTAACTTAGAGTGCTGGGTGCTCAGTGCTGGACTGGCCTGAGCCCTTGTGTCTTGGGGACCAGCACTGAGGTAGGCAAGCCCTTTCCCTAAATCCTTTCATTATAGAAAGAGTCAGAAGGAGGGTAACATCTTGGATCTAACAAGAAAGAAAGAAAAGAGAAAGACAGAAAGGGAAGGACGGAGGAACAAAGGAATGGGA
Source organism: Tolypeutes matacus (assembly GCA_026826555.1). NCBI lineage: Eukaryota > Metazoa > Chordata > Mammalia > Cingulata > Chlamyphoridae > Tolypeutes > Tolypeutes matacus. The sequence goes on from JAKSZT010054014.1 coordinate 1,148,524, forward strand.
AAGGAGAGGGAATGGGAAGAGGGGAAGAGAGGGGAGGAGAGGAGAGGAAAGGGGAGGGGAGGAGAGGGGAGGGGAAGGGAGGAGAGGGGAGGGGAGGAGAGGGGAGCAAAGGAGAGAAGAGGAGAGGGGAGGGGAGGAGAAAGAGGAAATAAGAAGGAAATGAAGAAAGAAAAATAGGTAGAAGGGAGGGAGGGAGGGAAGGAGGAAGGAAGGGAGGGAGAGAGGGAGGGAGGAAATTAAAAGAAAACCGTGTTACCTGGGTCAGATTTTGTTTCGCTTATACAAAATTCCTGGCACATGGTTAACAATTTGAAAACAAACAAATGAGTACACATGGGGCATAACCAGTCCCCAAACAAGAGCAATCTCCCTAGGGGCCAATGTCCCTTGGGCACCAGGGAAGCCATCCCGGGAGGTGGGGGACTGCGGGGCTTTCAGCAGTTTGCCTGGCACATGACAGACGCAATCAATGTCTTACAAAACTTCTTTCAAGAAAAGAGAGAAAAATCTCGGAGGTCATTTAAAAATGCTTTGTTGCTTGTTCATCTTCATCTGCCATATCTACAGAAGCCAACAAGCACAGTTGGAACAAATAGGTTAATAAAACCAAGCCAGATGGCCACCCATTCGTTTTGCTGCCTCTCTGCAGCCCTTACAGATTTATCTTTTAAAGCCTTACACTAATCAGAGTGTAAATTCCCCTGAAGCCATTTGGACCTTGGCAAGTAAGCCAGACTCATGAATTTCTAAGAAAATCGCACCCCCATTAGTCCCTATAGACTTCTTTTCACCCTGTTAGTGATCATGAAAAATAAGCTGTCTTGAAAACACCGTGCTAAAAATGGGAATTTAGGATTCTACTGAGATGCTGCATCCTTTCATTAATTTTTATTTTTCTCACTTGAAATGTGACCATTGGAACAGTACTTCAGTTTACATTTGAAATCCTTGCAAAGGGAAAGAAATGAACTTCTGGCCCAGATGGCAGAGTGAGCTCATACTTCAAATATCTCCCAACTCCTCCACCATCGTGACTGCCATCAAACACGTAAGAATGACAGAGAATCTACGATCAAGAGGAATAAGAAGACATAGCTTAGAGAAAAAACAGGGCAAGGATCTCAGTGGACCAAAAGAAAAAGAAACGCAAAGGGAAATTGAGGCTGACCCTGAACCTGCTGTTCAGATTGCGGTGACTGGGAGAGAGATCCTACAAGGGGTTAGGGACCAGAGCCAAGCTCCCAGCCTGAACTGACTTGGATCAGACCCCTCTTCCCATGAAGGAAGGATGGAAACATAAACACATGCACTGTGGAAGACCAGAGACACCTATCAAAAAAGCAAGAGGCAGCTGAGCCAGCCTTGCAAGCAGAACCGGAGTCTCCGCAACCCAAGTTTCTTTCATGACAACATCAGGGCTATCCCAAATGTCACTGTGGAAGCAGCAGGACAACACTGGGTTCTGCACTCTGGGCTCTGGGGAGCAAGGTAGAAGATACCACAGAATGAATAGACAGGACGAGTTAAGAAAGAAGAGAGGGAGACCACATGAGTGGGAAGGAAAGAGAGTGATAAGCTTGCAAATCAAAAGGGATAAAGATTAATTCAATAAAATATCTCCCAAGAAATGAAATGGCCTCAAATGAAATAAAAAATAATGAAAAGATGTGAAAGGAGTATATTAGTCAGCTAAAGGGGTGCTGATGCAAAGTACCAGAAATCTGTTGGAATTTATAAAGAGTATTTATGTGGGGTAAAAGCATATGATTACAAGGCCCTAGAGAGTCCAACTCAAGGTACCATAAGAGGTACTTCCTCACCAAATGTCTGTTGCCACATGTTGGAGCAAGATGGTGGGCAACGGCTGCGAGGGTTCAGCCTTCCTCTTCCTTTCAAGGCTCCATGGATCCAGCTTCTTCCAGTCTCAGCTGTAGGCTGAGGGCTCGTTTCTCTCCAGGCTCAGCTGCTCTGGTCTCATCACAAGGTCAGCTGTAGGTTATCAGGAGAATGGCTCATCCCTCTTCCCAGGGCCACAGGATCAAAGCTCATTCCTCTTCCCTGTCTGTGGAGCTCTCTCTGGTCCTCTGTGTTTTTCTTCTTCATGTATCTACATGTGTGTTCTTGACTGAGCATCCATTTATAGAGCCACCAAAGGGGACAGGGATTCAAGCTGAGTCACCCTAATGATGTGGTGGAATCAAAGCCCTAATCTTAACATAATTTAATCAAAGACATCTCAGCTGAATCTAATACAATCAAAGGGTATCATGCCCAGAGGAATAGACCTGTTTGCAAATATAATCAAAAAAAATTTTTTTTGGAATTCATAAGTAATATCAAATTGCTACAAAGAGACTTTAAAAGATGAATACTTGTGATACTCAGGGACCAAAGGAAGAAATAGCATCCTTGAAAAAAAAAATAGTCATTCTGAAACAAAAACAGTAATAAGTAAGAAAAAAGGTCAATTAAATATCCTGGAAATAAAAATAAAATAGTTTTTGAATTAGAAAATACTGAGTAAACAGATTAAACTCAGTCTTAACAAGTATTTTTTAAATTCATTCAGATTGTAGAAACAGAGACTAAAAGTTTAAAAGTATGAGACAGAAAATCTTAAAAGTTACCAGACTAAAAATACTGATTACCTACAAGGAAACCAGAAATTAGTTTGAAAGCTGACATTTCATCAGTGACAATGGATGCCAGACAATAATAATATAATTCAAAGAACTCAGGGAAAAGAAATAGCAGGTGAGAATTCCATATCCAAACTATCATTCTAAAGTGAGAAGAAATACATTTTCAAAATACAAAAATAAGAGAGTTTACCATCCTCCTTGACCCTTTCCATATAATCGTCTGGGAGAGTTACAGTGTGGATTTAAAAGGCAGAGCAGTAAACCAAGGGTGAAAAAATGGGACCCAAGAAACACTGATGAGCATAGAAATTGATGAAGTTAATCAACCTAATTAACTATTGAATATTTTAAAACTATAATAATTAATAATATTAAGAATAAAAATTGACAAAAAATAAGAGAAATGAGGGGAATTAAAGTTGAAGCATACCAGAGCCCTATCCTTTTTTAGGAGGAGGAGAAAATAAATATGAATAAGATAATATTCACAATATAAAACACTTAATTTGGATTCCTCCAGAGCAGACCACGAGTCAAGGACTTTGTGCAGGTAGTTTACTTGAGAGATGATTCCAAGAAGCATAAATGAAAAAGGGTGAAATTGAAAAGCCTAATAAAGTGGCACTAATAAACTGGTTAGCACTTTGGGCCACTGGGCTCTGTCCCAACTAGGACCCTCTGAAACTGTAACAAGTCACAGATCTGAGGGGGAGGGATTGAGGCACTGACTCAATCCACCACAGGCTGAGATGCCTCCTGCAGGGCTCCATCTCTTGTTTTCATAGTTGAGCTGGCCTTCCCTTAGTCCCTGACAATGCCCTTGAGCAAAGAGAAGGAGTGACACCGCCCTGGAGGGGGACGCTGGCAACCTGCTGCTGGAGAACACAGGTGGGCAGAGGAGCTGTGGCAGCAATGGCTCCTGCATGTAAGGGGTAGAAATTACCTACTGGAAAAGAGATAATCAACCAGATTGACTTTAGAAAAAAATAGACCTACATGATGTTTGCAAGACAGCCCTACTTAAATGACACAGAAAATTTCAAAATAAGGACATGGGAAAAATAAACTAAAGAGAAATCCTCATACTTTTGCATAAGAATAGACACAAAGGTGCTTTTTATAACAATGATTGTAATGGCAAAATATCAAATACCGATGCGTCAAAATGAGAAGAGCTAAATAAGGTGCAGTCTAGTCACATAATGGAATACTTTAAAGCACCCATACTTTCTCCCCAAGTAGAAAAATCAAGTGAAAAAATCTAGTGGAAGCATTGTGCTACTCTATTCTGGTGAATGCAAGGACTTATAAATCTTAAAACTGAACAAGTTTACGGATAATTTATATTTCAATTTTTCCCACTAATTTCAACTTTTTTGAACTCTTAATATACTATATATTTATGACTGGATATATTAATGATGAGCTTTCCCTTTAATTTTTTGTCAACAAAAGAGTTTAAATAAGGAGCAGAGAAATAAAAAAAGACATTTGATTTTTGAAAGTTATTGGAACAAAGATGCTCACTCGTTTTATCAATAATTAATTTTAATAAAAACAAAACTTATTGTTCCATGTAAGTGAAATCTTCCATGCTTCCAAAGGATGCAGAAGTTAAAAATAAAAGTTATAAGGGACCCATTCAGCTGGGCCAGAACAGTCTATTCAACAAATGGTGCTAAGAAACTGGAGATTCATAACCAAAAGAAAGAAAAAGGACCCTTATCTCATACCTCATACAAAAATTAACTCAAAATGGATCAAGGACCCAAATGTAAAAGCTACAACAATAAAACTCCTTGAGGAAAATGTAGGGAAACATCTTCAAGATCTTGTGGTAGGTGGCAGTTTCTTAAACCTTATACCCAAAGCACAAGCAATGAAAGATAAAGTAAATAAATGGGCCCTCCTCAAAATCAAACACTTTTGTTTCTCAAAAGACTTTGTCAGGGGAGAAGATGTAGCACTAATGGTTGAGCATCTGCTTCCCATGTACGAGGTCCCAGGTTCAATCCCTGGTACCACCTTTCTTGACTTTGTCAAGAATAGTAAAAAGGCAGCCTACTCAAAGAAAGAAAATATTTGGAAACCATATATGTGATAAGAGTTTCATATTCATGTTATATAAATAGATCATACAACTCAACAATAAAAAAACAAGCAACCCAATTTAAAAGACTGAAACAGACATTTTTTCCAAAGAGGAAATAAAAATGGCCAAAACAAACACATGAAAAAATGTTCAACATTACTAGCTATTAGGGAAATGCAAATCAAAACTAAAATGAGATGCCATTTCACACTTTATAGAATGGCTATTATTTAAAATAACAAAAGCCATAAGTGCTAGAGAAGATGTGGAAAAATAGGAACACTCCTTCATTGTTGGTGGAAATGTAGAATGGTGCAGCCTCTGTGGAAGACAGTTTGGCAGTACCTCAAGAAGCTGAATATAGAACTACAGTATGATCCAGCAATCCCGTTACTAGGAATATATTCAGAAGAACTGAAAGCAAGGAGATGATGTGACATTTGTACACCAAATGTTCATAGAAGCATTATTCACAATTGCTAAAATATGGGAACAGCCCAAATGCCCATCAACAAATGAAAAGATAAACAAAATGTGATACATACATAAAATGGAATACTATTCAGATGTAAGAAGAAATGAAATCAGGATGCATACAACAACATGGATAAATGTAGAGGATATTATGTTAAGTGAAATAAGCCATTCCAAAAATGACAAATATTGTATGGTCTCACTAATATGGACTAAATATGATGAGTAAACTCATGGAGGTAAGTTGTAGAGTATAGGTTACTAGGAGACAGAATGTGGGTTGAGAATGGGAGCTAATGCTTAATGTACATAGAATTTTTAATAAAATTTATTGTAAAAGGTATATTGTAAAAATGGAAAAGTAGAGAGGTTGATGGTAACACATTGTAGTGAGTATAACTAACACTGCTGACTTATAAATGTGATTGTAGCTGAAAGGGGTAGTCTGTGGATGTAAATGTCAATTGAAAGGAAATTAGAGAATAACCTAGGGTATGTATAACATGGTGATTTCAGTGATTGATGAAGATTGTGATTGGTAGTATAAATATAAGAATGTTCTTTTATAAATTGTTAAAAAATATATGATATATATGGGAAAATTATAACTAATGTGACTTATGGACATTAGTTAACATTATTATTTTAATATTTTTGAAGCAATGGCAAAGATAGTATATCAATTCTAACAGACAAGAATAGGGGAGTAAAAGGGAGTATGAGATTTTTCCTTTTGGAGTAATAAAAACATTCTAAGGTTGACTGTGGTAATGGCAGCACAACTCTGTGATGAAAAGAAGAGCCACTGAGTGTATACTTTGAATGGATTGGACAAAGCATGTGTGGCAGGTGGAGATTATTTTATGAATCCAAAAAAAAGAAAAATTATGTTGTAAACTAATCTATTCCTCTGGGTGTGATGTCCTTTGATTGCATTTAAATTCAGTTGAGGGACCTTTGATTAGATTATCTGTTAAGATTATTATATCAGGAAGGCATGACTCAGGTTGAGACTCCTTCTCTTTGTTGGGTCTGATATAATGGACTCACACAGGCAATCAGCACAAAAGAGAAAGCTCTGTCATTTTTCATCCTGACATGTAACAGAAAGGAGAAGCCTCAAACAACTGAAGTCCCGGGGAGAGATGAGCCATTTGCCTGATAGCTTACAGCTGAATAGGTGTAAGTTTTTACTCCCAATAAATCTCCATTATAAAAGCCAACAGATTTCTGGTACTTTGAATCGGAACCCTTTGGCAGACTAATAGAGAAATTGGTATCAGGAGAGTGGGGTTGTGCTGCTGTAATTACCAAAAATGCTGGAATGGTTTTATAAAAGGGTAAGTGGTATTTTTTGGAGTAATTGTGAGATGTTTGATGGGAAAGGCATAGCATGCTTTCAAGATTGTTGGTAGGAACATGGAGCCTGAAGTTATTTCTGGTGAGGTCTTAAAAGGAAATGATTAAACTATTATTGGAAATTGGAGGAAATGCAATCCATGTTTTAAAGTTGCAAAGAACTTTAAGATTGATTCCTGATGTTATATGGAAGGCAGAATTTGAAAATGATGATCTTGGACATTTAGCTGAAGACTTCCAAAGCAAATGTGGAAAATGCGGCCTGGCTTCTCCTTGCAGCTTATAGCAAAATGCAAGAGGAAAGAGATATGTTTAGAACTGAATTGTTGGGCACAAAGAAACCAGAGACTGATTTCAGAAATTCCAAGCTTCCAGAAAAGAAGCTCCAAGAAGATAGTGGCCTTTATGAAGAATTAACTAAACTTGGAACTTGTAAGTCAGGATTAAAAATGCAGTTTTTCAGTAAGAATTTGTGGAAAGTCTTATGGTCTGATGGCTTGGGCCCCTGTTTCCTGCATGCTAAACCAACATATATGAATGAAATCACTGTCAGTTTGGACTAAAAGGGACAGAGAGGGGAGAGATGGAAGGGAAATTGGCTTAAAGAGGAAAACCATGGAGGCTGAGGTCCGGAATTAAGATATCTCCTCAGGCCAAGAAAGGGACCCCACTCATGTGTACCAAGAGAGTGAGTTTGCTCCAGCATTGAAGAGGGTGGATGTTCCAGACTATTTTTCAGGGAAACTTTGGCCTCCCCAGACTACAGAGAGGGTGAAGCATATTCCCTAGAGGTTGAGGAGTTAGGTCACCACCCTACTGTTCTGAGGGGAATGAGCCGGTTCCCCACAAGTTGGGGAGAGTTAAGTCACTACCCCACTACTCTAAGGGGGTTGGCCCTGTATGCCAGAGATTAAGGAGACTGTTGCTGCCACCTCACTGTACTAAGGACATTGAGACTGTCCCCCAGAGATTGTGGAAAGTGTGTCCATCACCCAAATGTTCTTGGAGGTACAGTCTAGAATTCTGTCACCACTCAGATCCCTGAAGAGGGTGGAACCAAAGGCATGCCAATGGGCAAGCTTGTGGAAATAGTGGGCCCCCATGAGGTCCTGAGGAGAAGTAGAAACCAAAATTTTAAGGACTACTGTCATATTTTGAAATCTAATGTAGTATGCCCTGTGGGTTTTCGGAATGGTTGGGGACCTGTGACGCATGTTTCCCTCCCAAATTCTCCTTATGGTAATTCAAATCTTTATCCTATGTCTGTGTCTCATTTGTATATGGGAAGAAGATAACTTGGTTTGTAGGTTTCACAGGTCTATAGCCAGAAGGGAATTTTGCCCCAAACAAACTATATTCCCATAACTGATTTTGATGTGATTTTGTACTTAGCATTGCTATGAAATGATTTAAGGTTTTTGGAAAATTGTGATGTAATGAATGTATTTTGCATATGGAAAGACAAATTTTTGGGGGGTTCAGTGGGTAAGAGTGTGGCAGTTTGAGATAATTTTATGAATCCCAAAAAGAGAATAATCATAGTTGTAAACTAATCTATTTCTCCGTGTGTGATACCCTTTGTTTGTATTACATTCAGTTGAGGGACCTTTGATTATTTTATCTGTTAAGATTGCTTTAGGGCTTTCTTGACTACATCAGGAAGGCATGAATCATGTTGAGTCCCCATCCCCTTGCTGGGTCTGATATAAATGATTTACACCGACAGTCAGACACAAAAGACAGAGCTCTGTAATTTTTCATCCTGACATGTGACAGAAAGGCGAAGACTCAAACAGCTTAGGCCCCAGGGGAGATGAGCCATTTGCCTGATAGCTTACAGCTGAATTTAGGAAGAGACGGAACAGCTGATACTGATATAGGGAGCCCGAAGAGACAAGCCATTTACCAGCTTGCAGCTGAAATCAGGAAGAAAGCAGAGCAGCTGAGCCTGAGAGAGGAAGCCTGAAGGGGAAGGCTGAAACGTCGCTGAGGTCAGTGGCCATCTTGCTTCACCACATGGCCACACACTGAGATCAACAGTAGCTGACTTTGGTGAGAAAGCATCTCTGCTAATGCCGTGATCTGGCCTTGGAACTGTAAGCTTTTGCACCCCAAAATAAATCCCCATTATAAAAGCCAACAGGTTTCTGGTACTTTGCATCAGCGCCCCTTTGGCAGACTAATGCAGTGTGTGACTGTATAACACAGTGAATCATGTGGTTGAAGGTGGACTGTAGTTAACAGAACAAATATGAGAACATTCTCTCATGAACTGTAGCAAGGATATAATACTAATACAGGGTGTTAATAATAGTGTGGGTTGGGGGAAAATGTACCAAAGATAAGATATGTGCTATAGTTAGTATTATTTTGATGATGCTTTTTCATAATTTCTAACAAATGTTTTACAGCAATGCAAGGTGTTGGTGGTAGGGTGATGCATGGGAGCCCTGTATGATGACATGGATTTTTGTTTTATAAGTTCACAACTTTTGCTTATACACCTGTTGTTTATGTATGTTCATGTGTGGATGATATACTTCAATAAACTTTTTTTAAAATGAAAAAAAGTTATAAGGGAAAATTGTATGAAGTACTATGCACAGCATGATCCTAATTAAGTTTACACACACACATATTTTTTTAAACATAAAATTTGTACTGTGCCTGTGTTTGTTTTTAGGATAGTTTTTAGTTTCTTCTCAAATTTTCTGCATGTTCAAACTTCCTACTATATACAGGTATTACTTTTTTTTTTAAAATAGATTTTTTTTGAAAGATTTATTTATTTATCCTCCCCCCGCCCCTGCCCCAGTTGTTTTGCTTTCTGTGTGTTCTTCTGTGTCTGCTTGTCTTCTCTTTATGCAGAACCGGGAACCAATCCTGTACTCTCTGGAGTGGGGGAGAGATGCTCAAGCTCTTGTGGCACCTCAGCTCCCTGGTCTGCTATGTCTCTTATTGTCTTCCCTCTGTGTCTCTTTTTGTTGCGTCATCTTGCTGCTCCAGCTCTCTGTGCGGGCCGGCACTCCAGTGTGGGCCAACACTCTGCGTGGGCCAGTTCTCTGCTTGGGCCAGCTTGCCTTTCACCAGGAGGCCCTGGGAATTGAACCCTGGACCTCCTATATGGTAGACGGGAGCCCAATCCCTTGAGCCACATCCATTTCCCAGGTATTGATTTTGACCTCAGAAAAAATATCATTAAGAACTAAATGTAGGCAATTCCACATGGGGCTGTCAGGGAACAAAGGCTGCCCCAAGAGAGAATGTCAGTTTATAATTCAAGTTATACTGCTTGACAGTGATGACCCTGGTGGCTGCAGCTTATACTATAGCTTTAAGATACACAAGGACATCAGACAAAGAACTCTACTTTTCAACCACAGCTGTGTGTATCAAGGACGTTTAAACTTATTGCTAAGTGCGGGAATTTTGGCTAAAGAAACTGGTAGTCTGGGTAGATTCAAGGCATCTTTAAGAGAAAATGTCTTGGGAAGCCCCAAGGAACTGATGAAGTTAAGCATGCCATTATAGTGTACACTGTCAGAACAAGGCTTTCCTAGCTCTTAGCAATCTGGAAGCAGCAGTGTTCTAGGTGACCTACCACTTAAAGATCCCCTGTACTGCTTTATGTACTGTTTAAATGCTAAACCGGACACTCAGCAAATTACAGTGGATTTCCGTTCTTATGCTTGTGATGTACTCACACTTGCACAGTGGAAACCAGCCCAAGCTACTGAAGTTGTGGTGGAACAGAATCCATTTTTAGGGTTTGGTGCTATAGCTATTGCTGTATTGTGCTCAGGATTTGCAAGAGTATATTTTGAAAAAGTTTTAAAGATTCAGATACTTCCCTTTGGGTGAGAAATATTGAAATGTACCTATCAGGGATTGTTGTGACATAAGTTGGTGTCTACTTGTCAGATGGAGCAGAAATTAAAGAAAATGGATTTTTCTATGGTTATACACATTATATCTGGTTTGACGTCTTTCTTGCAAGTGTTGGAGGCCCTACACTTCTGTTGTGGTCAAGTGCACAGACAACATCGTGAAAGGCTTTTCCGCAGCAGCAGCCATTGAACTTCCCACTATTGCTTCGGTGATGCTGTTTGGATTACAGGTAACATGTTTGCCCTGGGTACACTTCTTGTATGTGTGTCCATACTCTCTATGGGTTACCCAGACAGGACAATATATCCATCCAACAAGAAAAACAGCTTCAAAAGTGAGAGTTGGTGTGTGATTTCAGCCTTAAGAGAAATTCATGCTAAGACTGTATCATTTGCATAAAACTAGAACCTTAAGTAAATCCCAGAAGGTAGTTTAAACAAACAAAACATTTAACTGTATGGCAAAAGAATTAAGAAGAAAGCTACCTAAGTGAATTGCTAATACAGACTTAAAGTAGACCTGCTTGGGGACAACCTGTTATATTTTAGAATGAAGGAATTTTTTTGTTGTGAATATAAATTACATAAAAAATATGGAGATGACAAGGTATTAAAAACTCATGTGAATATCGGGGATTCCCATATACTCAACATCCTCCCCCTCTTCCCCTTTCCCCTATTAATAACATTTTATATGTGGATGTTACATTTGTTATAATTGGTGTACAAATATTGAAACATAGCTACTAACCATCGTCAATGGTTTACATATTGGTTTACATTTTGGACCATACACTTTTATAAATTTCGATGAAAATTAACATAGCCTGTATTCAGTATTCCCCTATATTCTGTATATGACTTTTCTGTAAACTAAAACTTCTTTGAAGACAAAATGAAAAAAGTAAGACACTGGAGGAATAAACAGAAGAAAATGTCACTGTATATACAAGACAACAGATCTTACACTGATGAAAGACATAATGTCAAAAATTTTTTAATATTTTCATTATTTTTTATTATTCCTAATTTTTTAATTTTTAAAAAAAAATTTTGTATTTGATTTCTTATTTTTAAAACTATCATTATTATTTCATTTTCTTATTAATTGTATTTGGTTATTTTGTTGGCTTCATTTTTGAAGAAGTTTTGGGTCACAGAAGGGTTATAACTATGACAGGAGAGGATCATTGGTGTGGGGTGTCAGTGATGGGGGATGCATGGGAGGAGGTTCACCTGGGGCATACATATAAGGCATATAAATGTGTTCAAGTGTTCATGGGACATTGTCATGGTAGGTGGAGATTCACACAATAACTGAAAGAATATCAAATTCCCACCCTGGGGAGCTCTACCACATTCTCTAATGAAACAGCAAGAATCTCCTTAGTACAGGGGCAATGAGCAATGACTAATGAAGGAGGATGGTCCATTGATGGGCCCTTGATATTGATGACTGTATTTATGAACCTTTACTTTTGAAATTGAAACTGAGCCTAGTATTATAAGGTGCCTAAGATTTACCTCCTGAGAGCCTCCTTGCTACTCAAATGTGGCCTCTCTCTAAGCCAAACTCAGCATATAAATGGATTACCTTCCCCACAGCATGGGACATAACTCCTGGGGATGAGCCTCCCTGGCACCAAGGGATTATTACCAAGTACCAACTAGCAATGCAACTAGAGAAAGACCTTCATCAAAAGGTAGAAAAAGTAAAGACAAATGAGTATATTTTCCAAGAGACTTCAAAGTGAGTTGGGAGGTCATTCCAGAGGTTACACTTATGCATGTCTCAGCAGGATCTCACTAAACACCAAAGTAAATACTACCTCAAATAGCAGGGCTCCTGAGGGCTCTGGAGACATCCAGACATTATAGTCAAGACAGATAGCTCAGGAGTTTGGTGCCTTGCCAGTGGGCCCTACTTTGGAGTTTATGCTCCCCAGTGTGACAGAGTTGGACTCAGTTGTGGTTTTCCTACACTTGGCTCTCCTGCCCCTTCTATTTGAACCTATAAATAGTACTAGAGTTGATAGGTATATGTCCAAGAGGCTTAAATCTTTGGGCTGTCCATGTACCAGCTGGGCCCTGAATCTCAATGGATTTGCAACACCTACTCTCCAGCTCTTTGGACTCATCCAGAACAACTAACAAGGAGATGATGATGTACAATGACCATCCCAAGGAAATGAGAGAATCTACAACTGCAAGCAGGAGAATCCCACCCATCTGCCCTATGGGATCGAAGCCCCCTCTCAATTAGAGGTGGAGTGGGCATCACCATCCCAGAATCTTCAGGATTGGGTAATGAGCTAAGGACTGAAGTAGAGGTACTGGTATTCTACTATAGACTTATTGTGATTCTAGCAATGTAAGAACTTATTATCATTGATGTGGAGGCAGTGGCCACTGGAGGTTCTGAGGGCAGGGAGAGGGAAAAACACGTGTAATATGGGGGCATTTTCAGGACTTGGGAATTGTCCTAAATGACATTGCAATGACAGATACAGGCCATTATATTTATTGTCATAACCTACAAAGTTTGTGCAGGAGAGACTATAAACAACAATGTAAACTATAATCCATGCTTAGTGGCAATGCTCCAAAATGTGATCATCAATTGTAATGAATGTACCTCTCTAATGAAGGATGTTGTTAATGTGGGGAAATGTGGAAGGAGTAGGGAGTGGAGCATATGGGAATCCCTGCTATTTTTTTATGTAACATTTATGTAATCTAAGTATCTTTAAAAAAAAAATAAAAATATATATTAAAAAAAATCTTGTGTGGCTACAATATTCAAATAACAAGGTTAGGAACTATGTTTAAGGGTTAAAGTGCCAAAGCCATTTCTGTACTAACTGTTCTCTTGTTCATGTCCCAGGAGGAGAGAGATGACGACTCCTTATTCTCCAATTCACGTACAGTATTTTCTCCTAGCAGCAGTAAAGACCTAGCTCTTTTCCTTTAAAAGAAAGGTAGAAGCAAAAAAGGTAGGCTAGTTCAGAAACAAATTGAATGTGTAACTTTTTCCAAACAGAATCTATCTCATAACTCAATCAGTTCCATGTGGTGACTGCGTACTCCTATAGTGCTGAATTTGTGCCATTCATGGTCTGGATACAAAATTCTTTGCTGTTAGACAATGTACTTTACTTCAAAAAATTTTTCTAATGTCATTTTTGTGCTTTTTTAAGGTATGTGAAACAGTTAGTGTCTCAATAATTTGTGAAATTTTAGTGTTTAAAATTTTTCTATAATGTTAATGGGGAAATTCAGCAATAAATTTAATTTATTTATATGCAAAAAGAAGAACTAAATGTAGGGAGAACCAAGATGGTGGGGTAGGGAGCTGAAGGTTGCACTATGCCTCCAGAAACTTCCAGAAAGGTGTTATCTCAGTGGGTGGAGCCCCACACAATAAACAACAAAATATTAAACTCCCAACCTGGGGAGTCCTGCTACATTCTCAAATAGAGGGGCAAGAATCCCTTGAGTACATAGGCAGTGCCTAATAAAAGAAAATAGACCAATATGCCAAGCCCTCAATATTAGTGCATGTAACTATGGACCTTATTCTTGTAAAATTGAAACTTAACCTAATAACTATTGCCTAAGAGTTACCTCCTGAAAACTTCCTTTTTCCTCAAATGTGGACTCTCTCTAAGCCGAACTCAGTAAAGAAATGCTCTACTTTCCCCCCAGCGTGGGACATGACTCCCAGGGATGAGCCACCCTGGCACTGAGGGATTACTATCAAGCCCCAATCAGCAATGAATTTAGAAAAAGACCTTGACCAGAAGGGGAAAGATTAAATACAAAAGGGTTTTTACTGCTAAGAGATTTCAAAATGAATTGGGAGGTCATTCCAGAGGTTAGGCTTATGCACGTCACAGGAGGATCTCACTGACTGCCACAGTAAACAAAGCTTCCAGCAGGGGTGTTCCTGAGGCCTCTAGAAACATCTGAACACTATAAGCAAGGCACAACCCCTTGAAATCAGCACCACATTGGTGGGCCTTACCTTGGAATATATGACAACCTATTTCCTCAATGTAACAGTGTGAGACTCATTTATAATTTCTACCCCTTTTATTTGGACCTATAATTAGCACTATAGCTATTACATATATGTCTCAGAGATTTGAATCTTTGTTCTGTTCATATGCTGGTTGAGCCCTGAATCTCAGCAGAGTTGCAGCCAACACCTACTCTTCAGTTCATCAGACTCACCCAGGACAACTAACAAAATGATGATGATGGACAATGTCCATCCCAAGAAACAGAGAGTATCTACAACTACAAGCAAAACAGTTCCTTCTATCTGCCTCATGGGATCTGAGCCACAGTGGACACATTCTTTGAAGTGGCTTCATTTTCTGTCTCCTTTGGGGCCCTCTGATGACACAACAAGATGGTATGTTTGAGGGCAAGCTTATCAATCTAAGGCAGGTTTATTTTAGTAAGATTTGCACACCAATGGCAGGGGAGGAATGAAGCTGCAGGTGTGCTTTGTTTGGGCTCCATATTATTGAGCCAAGTAAGTTTTGTTTTAAAAAATTAATTACCTGCCAAAACTTGAAAAGTACTCACATAAAAATTCAAGTTTAGGGCTGTTCTTGAAAAAAAAAATAGGGCAGCCCTAGCAGCACAGTGCTTGCATTCTCTCTGGGAAGCAGATACACCCTTCAATAGAGTTCCCTCCCTCTAGTTTCCAGTCCCCCCAGGCCCCATTCCCTATTCCCCTTGACACCTGGACCCCCTCACACATTTGCAGTATCTGTCCATTCTCTCCAGATATTTGAGTAACCAATCTTTTAAGCCAATTTGCTAAATGCACTACCAAAGGGCACTTCAAGGACAAATGGTTTTCTAGGATCATGAATGGCAATTTTTTAATGTAGTAGCAAAATTAGTAGCACTGAATTTTAATGTAAGAACAAGGTATGGGTTTACACTCTTACAACTTCTATTCAACACTGTACCGCACAATAAGACAAGCAAAAGAAATAAAAAGAATCCAGATTGGAGAGGAAGAAATAAAACTTTATTTATAGAGCTTATGCTTGACTACATAAAAATTCCAAAGAATCTAAAGATAAAGCTATTAGAACTATTAAGCAAGTTTACAAAGGTTCTAGGATACCTTGTCAGTATACAAAAAGCAATTGTACTCCTGTACATTTGGAAATGCAAATTTGAACACTAAAAATATTTTAAATTATTACCATAACACCAAAAAAAATCAAATACCAAGATGTAAATTAGCAGAAAATTTGAGAGATTTATTGCTGAAAACTACAAACAATGAGGGGAAAAAATCAAAGAAAACCTGAATAAATGGAGAAATAAACCATTTAAAAATTGGAAAACTCAATATTGTTGTCATTTCTCCCCAACTTGATCCATAGATTCAACACAATCCCAATCAGAATCCCAGGAGAAATTTTTGTTGAAATTGATCATTTGATTGTAAGATTTATATGGAAAGATGAAGGAACTTGAATGATAAAACAATTTTGAAAAGAAGAACAAAGTGTAAGGGCTTGTTTAAAGATCTCTCTCTTGCTCTGCCCCATTCTCTTTAGTCATCAAAATGAGTTCCAGAAGCTCCTTCAGTACACATTAAAAATTACCACGGTCACAGCATTGGGCCACATAAATAGAATGATCTGTAGGGGATAGTAAAATAACCAGGGATAAAAATGTAAGGAAAAAAGACATTTTATAATGAACTTTTTAATAAGGCTAAAATTTCCAATTCAACGCATAGAAAAATGACAATACCACATACAATAGATGGTTTTCACTGCAAAAGTCTATTAATGTTAATGAGAAAGTTAAAGCATTTCTTTGTAAAAGAAGTTTGAAAAGAAATCTCTTACTAAAATATTCACTACACAGTATGGTATATAAAAGCGGAAACTATTGAAGAATTTTCAAATCTACATTACAAATGAAAGTAGGAAGAGTCATTTGCTAACCTGCACAGGTCCTGAATTTTAGCAAAGTGAGAAAATGAAGCAGGAGAACAAAAAATCTTAACAGGAAATATTCATTATCAACTGGAAACTTGTGAAATTATAATGATACAGCATAATTCACCCTTTCCTTTTTGTCCTTATTTCCATTTAGATGAACATAAACTGTAGAAGATGATTAATCTGGATCATTTCTTAAATTATTCATCAAATATCAATCGTTGGATAATGAGATGACACTGGAGATGGCAGGGGCAGAGGGGAGAGTTTTAGGGGGATCGTTGTGGCAAGGGGATTAGACCAGGCTTGGGAAACACTGGCCAAAGAAACACCACTATCACCTCACAGACAACTTCAACCTGCTGCTGGTGATTTTTCCACAGAGAAACTTACATTCTTGGCCCATCGCTGGTCATTTTATGAACATGATTGCCCAAAAATGGACATGAACTAAATTTCCTTTAGCTAACAAGCGGCTAAACAAACTGAAGTACACTCAAACAATGAACTACTACTCATCAATAAAAACTAACTACTAATACGCACCTCTAAATAGGAATGTAGCGTGCTTGACATAACCCAACACATTGTTCTCCTGCCCCTGCCATAACCGGGGATACTCTTGGCAAGTAATAATAAAAACAACGATGTAAAAAGAATGTGGCTCACATTAATTCACTGCTTAATGTGTACCAAGAATTGTTCTATTGTTTTACATGTATCTACTAATTTAATCCTCACGACTCTACGAAGTAGGAACTTTGATTATCCCTGCTGAGCAGATGAGAAAATTCAAGTACAGAAACATGGTTGGCTTGCTCCAGGTCACACAGTACTCTCCAGAGAGTGAAACTGTACCATCTTACAAAAGCTTAGCTTTTACTTTAGTCCCTGAAAAGTTCTCCTTGGCTGCTACAGAATTCCTTTGGGATAAACCTTGCTCCAAAATGCTAACTCACGTCTTAACAGACAGATATTTGCATATAATAGCCTCCAGGTTGAACAGAGAAATGTATGCTAATATGATGAGTTGCTTCTGGGTTTGCATAAATTAAAGTTTATTTATTACATAGTGTCAGTATGGCTAAAAAAAGAAAAGCTGTTTATTTCAGAAATGCTAGCTTTCTATTAAAGCTTGTCTCACTTATTTCCACATGAATACACCATTATACTAACAATCACCTAATAAACTCTTTGATAGGGTTGGGGGTTGGTATCAAAATTGCTTTCATTCCCATTTTTAATCAAAATTTTCAGTGAACTGAGAAAAAGCAATGCCAGATGTCCCAAACCAGCAAGTGTTGCCCATTATCCAGTCCAGCTGGCAGTGACGCCCAGATTGGGGATACTAGGGCACCACCCGCCCACGTGCCAGCTCCTTGGGGCCAGGGTCGGGGTACTGCCATGCAAGCAGTACCTCCAGGGGCCAGGGGTCTCTTATAAAGAGCCATACTGCCATTTATATAGTTATGTAAATCGGTTCCCAGGCATGGAGCTAGATGTAAGAGAAATTGGAGAGAGAGAAAATTGCAACACAACTTGATTCTTTTCAAGTATTGGGTCTTCCCTTCTTACCGAAACATGCTGTTTCCATGTTAAATGATAATGGTACAGAAGCAAGGGGGTGACTGGGGAAGCTCTGAAAAAGTTTGCAGACTAGAAAACAAAGGAATAGGCTGACTTTAGTGAATCTTCAAGATTATATTCATGTGCAGAATGAAAGAACGAAAAGAGGTAATTTTACTCAAAGTCAGCCCCTTGTCTTACAGGTAGAAAAAACTGAGATGTAAGGGGGTCCACTTACTTGCAAAAATTCATACAGAAAATTATTTACTGGATAATTTCCATGTGAATAACATGCACACACCCAAATAATACCATTTACAGATAAATATGCCAATAAATGTAAGAAGGTGAACCGGAAGGAATATATAAATAAGCATATTAAATAATAAATAAATGACAATGTTAATCATTCAACTGCAGTGAAGAACTGAAGCCTGGAATACTGGGCAAGCTCAAACTACAAAGACTGAATTCTGCTAGGAGCCCCAACATGTACAATTCAAGGAGAAAGTGTGGAGGAAGAAGGCGGGGGGCAATTTAGTGCCGGCAAACCTCAGTTCCCGCTGTGAGGTTGGGTAGATCTGTTAACTCCCTTGAGTATAAATGCCCAACATCTTCTATCAAAGGAGCATAGCAGGAGTTCTTGCTTCCTCACTTTTCAAAGCTATTGGGTATCAAATGACATAATGATATAATCAATGTGACTTTTTAAAATGAGAAGCACTGTGCAAACATTAGGCCTAATCAGCATCGGGGTTATCAATCTATCCTCAGTAAGGACAAATCAGAGACGCCATTCCTCTTCCATACTGTTAGGGTTAAAAGGCTGGCAATGAACAGGACAGCAGTTACCTAGCTGGGGGGAATTCTCTTTCCTTTTTTACTTTTTTCGAGAGGTGGCCCTCAGGAACATGGAATTGAATTGATCATACCCCCTGATCCGTGTTCATGAAAATCAATTGGGAAGCACTGGCTTTTTTATATTAGAGAAGTTGTAGGTTTACAGAAAAACCATGCATGAAATACGGAATTCCCATATACCACCCCATTATTAACACCTTGCCTTAGTGTGGATTTTGTTTTGGGGGGTTGGTTTAATCTGGGGAGATTTTCAACTCTGCTTGTATTCGCTTGTAAATATGATTTTAGAATAAAGGAACGTACAGAGGCCCCCTATCCTTTCTTTACAATAATTGTCCCAATACTTGTTTTAGAAGGTGGCTCTTCTGATCCTGTACTTGTCCTAGTCTTTTCTTGCCTCCTTTCCCTCTCAGTAAGAAGCAGAGTGGGCATCACCATCCCCAAACCCTCAAGACTGAGGACTAAAATAGATTTATTATTAATCTACTATAGACTTTTTATTATTCTAGCAATGGAAGAACTCATCATTAATGTAGAAGGCTGTGGCCGCCAGAGGCTGTGAGGGGAGGGAGGGGAAGAGTGGGTGTAACATGGGGGCATTTTCGGGCATTGGAGCTGTCCTGCATGGCATCGCAGTGATGGATACCGGCCATTGTATCCTTTGTCATAACCTATGAAATTGTGGGGGCAGAGTGTAAACTATAATGTAAGCTGTGCGTCCACAGTTAGTAACAATGCATCAAAATGTGTTCATCAGTAGTGACAAATGTACCACACTAATGGAAGACGTTGCTAATGTGGGAAAGTGCGGGAGGGGGAGGGGGCGGGGCGTGCGGGAATCCCCTATAACTTTTGTGTAACATTCATGTAATATAAATACAAAAATTAATAATAAAAAAAAGGGGAAAAAAATAAAAAGAAAACTTTGGGCTTCTTTTCCCTCTGGGGCCTCTTGTTTTCCCTTTAACCTCTAAAGGCACAAGGACGGGCGGTTTCTTTCTCAGCTCCTCACATCTCCTCTTCCTGCAGATCTGCTCGCTGCTCGCTCTGTTCTCACAGTAAGCACATCACCACAATTGATATCCTGCTAGCAGGGCTCGCAGACCCCACACCGCTTTCGTTTCTTCTTTTCCAGAGTAGGTAGCAAAGTTGTGTAGGAAGAAGAGGAGGCAGTGGCAGGTAACAGTGACAGACCCGACTGGGGGGCTGGCAAGATGAGCCGTGCTTGCTGTGCTGACCTGGACACTTGCTCCTGATTTCTCGGGACCTGCCTGGGTAAGCTGGGCACAGTCCTCTCTCAGGGGCTAACGTGAACCGCTGAGTGTTTGCTGGCAGAAAGCGCACATGAGCCTGCTTCTCCTTTCCTTAGTGCTTGTAACCACTGCTGGAGGTACTGAGTTTCATGATCTTGAGCAGTGTGACCTGAGCCCAAAGGCAAAGCCTGCACACCACCCTGGGCCTCAAGCCCAGGTGAGACAGGCCATTCTGGGGACATTACAGGGGGCACTTGGGTTTGGAGGGGCAGGAAGGAAGATAGGCAGGTCTGGGGCAGCACCGCCACCCATACCCAGGGTTTCTTGTTCTTGGGTAGCACCAAAGACCTCTCGTTGGACTGGAATAGTACCAGGCATCTCTGGTGAGTCTGGGGTCTCACCCAGGGCATCTCCATAAAATGGATTAGGACCAGGAACTTCCCGTTGCTGTGGGATAGCCCTGAAGGCCTCTCTTAGGACAAGGGTAGCACCAGGGATTTCCTGTTGAAATGGGGTAGCTTTGAGGGCCTCCTGATGATCTGAGTTAACACCAAGAGTTTCTGGCTGTTCTGAGCCAGCCAAGAGGAGTTTCATTAAAGAGGTAGGATATGTAGACCCACCAAGAGACAGTTTCTAAGGTCCAATTCAGGTACAACCACCTTATTAAAGCTGGAGGTGGGACAGTAATCATGTTCACTTTTGATGGGATCTAGGTAAGAATCAGAGAGCTTAAGAGATTCTATTCGTGAACCCAAATCTTCCAAGTGAAGGCTGGGGTTCTCTCAGAGTAACCTTGGGAGCTGTTCTTTGGGGCAAAGGAGCACATACAGGGAATCGCTGATATCATTCACTGTCTGTTCAGAGAATAGTCCTTCATCACCATGAGTCTCTTCCAACAACCCAGAATGAATCTCAGCTACAGGGCTATATTGAGTGGGGATACTTATTTTGGAATCCTCAACTCTTTGGGAGCCAAGACTGGGTTGTTTCTTGGCCCTCACCTTTAATTAAAGATTCATTTTGTACACCAATTAAATTCTCTATGTCAAGAGGGATTAGGGGGTCTTGCATTGGTTGTGATTCATTTTCTGTGGTCTTTACTCCCACATCAGTGAGTAACTTGGGTGGAACTTTCTTGGTTTGGGGAGAATCCCCTGCTAAGAGAGGTGCTTCAGAGAGCCATTGCAAATCCATCGCAAGCTAAGTACTCCAGGTTCTGGAAAAGAACCTCAGTCCTATCCAAATTCATTCATGCTGTTCCTGCTCTAGTCAGAAGTCTCCTGACTGGCATGGGTGGTTTGAGTTCTGTTTTTATCTTAACATCTCTTTCTTGAATTAATTGCTTTAATTTTCCCAGGCACACAGTCTTGAACAATGCCATATATTTGTTGGTTAGCTTGGATGTCTTCTTCAGTTGACTGTTTTTCTTTTTGTTTAAATCTTCCTTCCTGACTAATCTGGAAGGCCTTGCATGACGGGATCGAGACATAGCTACAGAGTAGGAAAAACTGATAGGGCATGGGGCACTGGGTCATTGGTTCATTTGAAAGTCTTACTTTTGAAGAGAATCTGAATGTCCCATGGTTGAGCTCAGCCACAAGGTTCTTGTCACTGCCCTGCTTGGGCTCTGAGGACTGCACCTGTCTCCTCTCCACTCCACTCCCTGGCTTGGAGCCTGCACCAGCCCTCAGGCAGACTTTCCAACTCAATCATTTCCACAACTTCAGGGCAGACAGCCCCCAGGAGCCTGAGAGTAGTGTGATTATTTTTAACATATTATTTCTCCTTTTCTACTAAATTTCCAATCCCATTCCCAACCTCCCCAAGTTGGGGACCACTCTCATTTACTAAATATATTCCTTCCAAGCTACTTCCCATAAATGTATTTTCCTATGTTTATCCTTATATGGAATTGTGGGTGATGCATATTTGAATTTATCTACTTGGTTATGATGCAATAAATCTCATCCATGCATTCTTATTTTCACAGCAACATTTGTTCCTGTTGCCATGCAGGAATATAGTTCCTCCTTCCATTCCTGTATTGTAGTCCATCCTATGCACCTGCCACTTCATCCATTCTCCTACTACTGGGCATCTAGGCTGCCTCCAACTCTTTGCTATAATGCTCACCCCTCCTTGTGTGCTTGATCAGATTTCCTGGAGAATATAAAAGGAGATGGATTGCTGAGTACTTAGTTTCACTAAGTACTTCCAGACGGCTCTTTACAGTGGGTCTAGTCTACTTCTAGCACATAAGCAGGAGGTTCGTGTTTTGCTGCAGCCCGCTAATGCAGTGCTGGTAATTATTTCCCCTTATTCATTGAGAGCATTATTATTTGTATGTTCTCTTAATTTCTTTTATGTGCATTTTGCTGTCTTTCTTTTTCTTTTTTTTTTTTCTTTTTTAGAGAAGTTGCGTGTTTACAGAACAATCAAGTATAAAATACATTCTTTCTTATTACTTGATAGGTTAGCCAGATTTTTGCCTATTTTAAATTTTTTCAAAGAATCAGCTTTTGATTTTGTTGTTCTCCTCAAGTGGATTTTTGTTTCTTGTTTTGTTTGCTTTCTTTTGTTTTTTATTTGGGAACTAGGGATTTCTAGTATGCCTTACTTTAGCTCATTGATCTGCCAATTAAAAATAGGAATTGCTAGAAACTCTAACTACAATTGTACATTTATCTTTTCTTCTGTATTGCTTGGCCAGCATATATATTGAGGCCTTATTATTAGGTTTCAATAGGTTCATGATTTTTATCTTTTTAATTCTTTACATCAAGAAAAAATCAAGTATCAGTTTCAAGTCACTCAACTCGTGTGCAACGTCCCTATCTTTTCTTCATGAAAAGTCTATGGGGCGGGGGGGGGGAGCGATTTGCAGGTCTGTGGTTAAAACTACAATGGTGGGAATGTTTTTTTGGCAAATATGGCAGGGGAGGGTTACTGGTGCAGGGCATCGGGTATGGGGTAGATGCAGGATAGGGTGCACCTGGGCCATGCCTCTATGCAATATTTACATAGAATGTTCATCTTCTCGTAGTGTGTTATCTCAGTGGGTGGAGATCCACACAATAAACAGGAAACGATTAAACTCCCATCCTGGGAGCCCTACCATGTTCTCAATTAGAGGGACAAGAATCCCTTGAGAACACAGGCAGTGCCTAATAAAAGAAAACAGACCAATATGTCAAGCCCTCAATATTATTGCAAGTAACTATGAATCTTATTCTTCAAAACTAGAAATTAAGTGGTTACCATAAGTTCCAAGGGGAGGGGGAGGGAACAACAGAATAGATATAACATAAGGCATTATGGGCACTATAATAAGGCATTTTTAGGGCACTAGAATTGTTCTGCATGACCTTGCAATAACTGATAGAGGCCACTTCTAGGAAGTGTATGGTGCAAAATGTAAACCATAACATAAACCATTGACCATAGTTAGTAGTAATGCTTCAATATTTGTAATCAATTGTAATAAATGTACCATACACATGTAAAATGGAGAGTGGAAGAGAGGGAGGTCATTGAGTATATGGGAATCCCCTGTATTTTCTATGTGACTTTTTTCTGTAACCTAAAGATTCTTTGAAGATAAAATGAAAAAAATAAGATACTGGGGAAAAATATGGAAGAAAATGTCACTGTACATACAAGACAACAGATCTTATAGTGATAAAAGACACAATGTATAAAAAATCATTTTATTTAAATTTTTTTATTTTTGTATTTTGTTATTTTTAATTTTTTTAAATTTATTGAAGTATATCACTCATACATAAACATACATAACAATAATTGTGTAGTAATAGTGGTGAACTTACAGAACAAACATACATAACATCATACAGGGCTCTCATACCTCACCCCACCACCAATACCTGGCATTGCTGTGCAACATTTTTAACTAATGACTAAAAAGCGTCTTCAAAATATTACTACTAATCAAAGTATCTTACATTTGGTGTATTTTCCCCCCAACCCACCGTATTATCATTATTTTTTTTTAGTTTATTTATTTTTATTTATATATATATATAAAAATATATTTTAAGAGGTGCTTAGATTACCGAAAATATTACACAAAACCCCCTGGGATTCCCATGTTGCCCACCTCCCACACCTCCCACCACATCCCACACAAACATCTCCCACAGTGTGGCCCACCACCCTCAATGAACTTACACATCCTGGAGCCTTGCTACCAACCATAGACCACAGTTCACATCGTAGACCACACTCTCTCCATTATTATTTTATTTTATTATTAATTTTATTTGGGTTTTTTTTTTTTTTTTTTTTTTTGGCTTTGTTTTTGGAGAGGTTTTGGATCACAAACATGTCACAACTGTGGCAGGAAAGGATCACTGGTGTGGGGTGTTGGTGATGGGGGGATGTATGGTGAGGGGTGCACCTGGGCATGCCTCTAAGGCATATGAATGTGTTCAAGTGTTCATGGGGCATCGTCTATGTGTGTGGAGACCCACACAATACATTTTTAACTAATGAGTAAAAAGCATCTTCAAAATATTATTCAAAATAAAGAATATTGAATTCCCATCTTGGGGAGTCCTACTACATTCTCTAATAGAGTGGCAAGAATCCCCCAAGTACATGGACAGTGCCCAGTCTAATAGAGTTAGACTCATTTATAGTTTCCCTATGCATGGCTCTCCTGCCCCTTTTATTTGAACCTATAATTAGCACTATACTTGTTAAATATATGTCCAAAGACTTAAATCTTTGGTTGTTTTATGTGCTGGTTGATCCCTGAATCTCAGAAGAGTTGCAGCACCTACTCTCCAATTCACTGGATTCACCTAGGACAATTAACAAGGAGATGATGATGGACAATGCCCATTCCAAGGAACAGAATGTCTTCAACTGCAAACAAGATAGTTCTATCCATGTGGCCCATAGGATCTAAGACCCTTCTCAATTAGAAACATAATGGGCATTACCATCCCAAAATCCTCAAGACTGGGGAATGAACAATGGACTAAAGTCATTATTATTCTATTATAGACATTATTATTCTAGCAATGGAAGAACTTGTATAACTGATATAAAGGCAGTGGGCACCAGAGGTTCTGAGCGGAGAAAGAGGGAAGAATAGGGGTAATATGGAGGCATTTTGGGGACACTGGAATTGTCCTGCATGACATTGTAATGATGGTTACAGGCCATTATACATTTTGTCATAACTTATAAAATTTTGTGGGACAAATTGTAAACTATAATGTAAACTATATCCACAGTTATTACCAATGCTTCATTATGTGTTCATCAATTGTAACAAATGTACCACACTAATGAAAAATGTTGTTAATGGGGGAAAGTGTGGGAGGGGGAGGTAGAGGGGCAGATGGGAATCCCCTATATTTTTATGTAACTTTTATGTAATCTAAAACTTCTTTAAAAATAAAAAAAATTTAAGTCTATGGGGGATAAAATTTATGAGTCTTCATATGCCTGAAAATATTTCTTCTCTTGTCATCATGATGTAAAATGATAGTTTAGTTCTTTCCCTTCAACACTTAATATTTTTATTCCATTTTCTTCTTGCAACCAGTGATGCTACTGAAAAGTTAGTATTCATGTGATTTTTTATTTATCTGTAGATTATCTTATTTTCCTCTCTGGAAAATGTTATAATTGTCCTTTGGCTTTGATGTCCTTAATTTTCATATTGATATGTCTAATGGTGGGTGGAGTATGTGGTTTATTGTGTTTCACACTGTTTTAATTTAAAGTTTTTGTTTGTTTTCCTTATCTATGCTTTTCTTTACTTCTGAGAAATACTGCTTCATTATTGCTTCAAATATTGTCTTCTTTCCATACTTTCTTTCCTTTCCTTCTGAGACCTCTGCTAGACAGTTATGAATCCTTCCATTGGATTGTGTACATCATGTTGAAGTTCCTTTCCCTGTCCCCAATCATCCAGCTCATTAGCGGTCCTTCAGGGATCCCCTTTGGCCCTGAAGTGTCCTTAAGGGTTGTTGCCTGTATTTGAACAATTATGCTTTTATTAGCCAATATACTCATTTGACTCCTTCCACTTGTTCTGGCTTCGTGTTGCCAATATTCTCTCTAATCTCTCCAAGAGTAATTGTTAAGCTTATGTTAAACTTCTGTTCTTAGTGTTGCATTAGTTTTGTTTCATCTCTTAAAGGTTTTTCCAATGGTGACTTGTTGCTAATTTGCCTCATAATTTTCCCTTGTTTGATTATTTTTATTCCCATGGGATAGCCAGCTGCCTTGGCTGATGCTACTGACTCGGAGAAATTCCCAGTGCCTCCACCTTCCTGCTGAGCATCTGGAGTAGAAGTGCCCCTCATTGCAGAGACCCACTATGCTTCTGACCCCACCAAGGCATGCCTGACCCCCAAAGCACCCCCTGTTCCCAGTGTTCTCCAAGAGCAGCCACTCTTCCATGACATTTCTCAGGCTATCTTTCAGAGGGAAACTAGAACTCAGGACATACTCAGGGTATCCTGCCTGCCAGCTTCTCTTCTTGCTTTTGTAGCTCTCCACTCCTCCTGGATCACCTGCAGATATCCACCCCTTTATCTGCCATTATTGTTTTCCAGCACCACCACCATTATGGTAGGTGATCTGTCTTCTAGGAAGTGGGTGGAAGTCCTTGCAGCTTCTTGGGTGAGTGGGCTGAAGGCTGCTTGGCAGGGCTGTGCCCACCTGGTCTGGGACTCCTTGCTGAATTTGCACATTAAAGCAAGTTAAAGGCAGGGGCACCTCGCAGGCCAACCCAAGCTTGGGCAGTCTGGATTGCAGCTCCCACCTCACACTCACCCCAAGTCATGTGGGGGAGAGAGAAAAGGGTCTCCTCCCAATGGGTGGACTCCCCTAAAATCTCTTGCTCCCTGACACTATTTCTCCCCTATACAGGAACACACACCTCCTACCTCCCCAGGTTTCTCATAGATTTTGTTTCAGTTTTCAACTGGGATTTCTGTTCTTTCCATGGTTCCTAAGGTGGGTGTCTGAGAGAAAGCCCACAACCCATGTTCAGCTAGCATTTCTCTTCCACTACTAATATAAATAAAGAATCCCCTAGAAAATTGAGGAGATATTGATTTTCCTGGCCAAAACATGGTGCTGGTACCTTAGCCATGGAAGATTTAAGCCATGGGATGACTGAATTGATTTTTTAAACAAGAACAAACCCACCTACAAACTTGCCAATAAACTGTGTTTGGGGCATAGAGTGACAGGGGCAGCCACGCTGGCAGTTTTGTGAATGACACAGACAGGGTTGGTCACTCAAAGAGAGAAGTCATAGCAGGATCATCTGCTGGGTTTGAGAATATCAAGTTTTCATCATCTATCAAGTTTTTAAATAAATAATTGTCATATCTATTAGTAACAGCTTTATTTCTGTCTTCAAACCTTCTCTAAAACAAGAGAGGAGAACTAAGAGGTATCTTCATCAAATCCTTACAAGGACGCAGACGCGCCTAGAGGCTTTCTGCTTTGCTGTACTCTGGGAAATGTGCCTAGTTCCTGGATGGATGGATGGACTTTCCCGAGACTTAATTGTGGCCCGTGCTGATCACCCCTTACACCATGGTCACTATGACTGTTTAAGGCACAAGCATTATAGTAGTGACATTAATGGAGTAATTCCCCAACTGCAATCAATTGCTTTTCAATTTTCTATAACTATAAACACAGTAGAGCTAAAATTCTGTATCCTTTTTTCACTTAGTATTTTAACATAAAACATTTCCCCATATACTACTATTTAGATTTCATAATTATATTTTTCATGCTTTAATATTCTATCAAATAAATGCACAACATTTCATTTTCTATTCCTCTGCTTTTGTTGTTGTGGTTTGTTTTTTCACCCAACCCACCCTATTATTATTATTATTTTATATCATTTATACATGAACATACATAAACAATAAGTGTATAGTAAAAGTTGTGAACTTACAAAGCAAACATGCCTAACATCATACAGGGGTCCCACGCATCAACCTACCACCAACATCTTACATTGTTGTGAGACATTTGTTACAAATTATGAAAGAATATTGCCAAAATCTTACTACTAACTATAGTCCTTATCTTACATTTGGTGTATTTTCCCCTAACCCACCCTATTTTTTTTTTTTTATTTATTTATATGACAGAAATTGTAAACTTACAAAACAATCATGCACATGTGCAGAATTCCCATACAACACCCCTCTATCAACACACCACACCATGGTGGAACATTTGTTACAGATTATGAGATAATATCATCAGATTATTACCAGGTCCATAGCATACATTTGGCACACTTTTTCCATACTCCTCCATTATCAACACAATACATCTTTGGCATAGATGAATGAATATTACATTATTACTGTTAACCACAGTCCATAGGTCATTCCAGTTGTGTTTTTCCCATGCCTCTCCACATTCCCACCACCCTGCAGTGGTGATGTGCATCTGCTCTAGCTCACAAAGGACACTCTTGAATCTGTACCATCAACCACAATTCTCATCCACCTCTGGGTTTACCGTGATATTCCGACCCTACATTATTCTCTAGCTTTTTGTCAATTGGCATTTACATCTCTAGACTACCCTTTTCAGCCACATTCCCATTTATAAACCAGCTGTTACTCACTATAATGTGTTACCATCAACTCTATACATTCCCACACTTTTACAGTAAAGTTAATTAAAACTTCTACATACATTAAACATCAATAGTCCATCTCAGTCCTCCTCTTATCTCCTTTAAGAATCTATTACCTACCACCAGGTCTTGAAGATATTTTCCTACATTTTCTTCTAGAAGCTTTATGATTCCTGTTTTTATATTTAGGTTTTTGATCCATTTTGAGTTAATTTTTGTATAAGGTGTGAGATAGGGGTTCTCTTTCCTTCTTTTGGCTATGGATATCCAGTTTTCTCAGCACCATTTGTTGAATGGACTGTTCTGCCTGAGCTGGGTGGGTTTGACAGGCTAGTCAAAAATCACTTGACCAAAGATGTGAGGGTCTGTTTCTGAACCATCAATTCTGTATCTGTCTTTATGCCAGTACCATGCTGTTTTTTCCACTGTAGCTAGGTAATATTTAAATTCCAGAAGTGAGAGTGACTTCACTTTTCAAGATGTGTCTGGCTATTTAGGACTCCTTACCCTTCCAAATAAATTTGATAATCAAGTTTTCCATTTATTTAAAAAATGCTGGTGAAATTTTTATCAGGATTGCATTGAATCTGTATATCAATTTGAGTAGAATTGACATCTTTTTTTTTTTTTAGAATTGACATCTTAATGATATTCAGTCTTCCAATCTGGGAGCATGGAATGTTCTTCCAAGTATTTAGGTCTTTTTTTATTTCTTTTAACACTGAGTTGTAGTTTTCTGAATACAAGTGCTTTACTTTATTGGTTAACTTTATTCCTAAATATTTGAGTTTTATCTGTCACATTTTATTTTTTACCACTTTTTGACACTTTCAGTTACTTTTACTGATATAATCTTCATTTCTAGACTCTCTTCCAGGCCTCTCTCACCTCTTTACTTTTCAGACTGTAGCACACACTTTAGTATTTCCTGCAAAGTCAGTCTCTTGGTTATAAACCCTCTCAGTTTCTGTTTATCTGTGAATATTCTAAACCCACCCTCATTTTTTTAAAGATAATCCTGCTGAATATAAGATTCTTGGCTGGAAGTTTTTGTCTTGCAGTATCTTAAATATATCATACCACTGTCTTCTTGCCTCCATGGTTTCTGATGAGAAATTGGCACTTAATCTTATTGGGTATCCCTTATATGTTATGCACTGCTTTTGTCTTGCTGCTCTCAGAATTCTCTCTTTGTCTTTGGCATTTGACATTCTAATAAGTATGTGTCTTGGAGTTGGTCTATTAGGATTTATTTGGATGGGAGTGCATTGTGCTTCTTGGACATGGAAATCTATGCCCTTCAATAGGGTTGGGAAATTTTCTACCATTATTTCTTCAAATATTCCTTCTGCCCCTTTTCCCTTCTCTTCTCATTCTGGGACACCCATGACACGTATGTTTGCACATCTTTTGCTGTCGTTTAATTCCCTGAGACCATGTTCAAGTTTTTCCAATCTTTTTTTCATCTGTTCTTTTGTATGTTCACTTTCAGAGGCCATTTCTTCAAGCCCACCAATCCTTTCTTCTGTCTCCTCAAATCTGCTATTATATGATTCCAGTGTATTTTTAATTTCATTTATTGCACCTTTCATTCCCATAATATCTCCTATTTTTCTCTGTGTGCTTTCAAATTCTTCTTTGTGCTTATCCAATGTCTTCTTAATATCCTTAATTTCTTTAGCCATCTCATTGAATTTATTAAGGAGATTTGTTTGCACATCTATGATTAGTTGTCTCAACTCCTTTATGTCATCCGGAGGCTTATCTTGTTCCTTTAACTAGGCCATATCTTCATGTTTCTTGGTGTGGATTGTAAGTTTTTTCTTGGCATCTGACCTACTAGATGTATTTATTCCGGGTGCAGTTTCTCTCTTAAGTTTGGGGCCGGGGATGTAGTTGGTGCTGTAAGCTGTGGAGGTTCAAGATGCTCTCACTGCCCCATAGACCAATGAAGCTTCTCCCAACTTTCTCCTTTCCCAGGGGTAGGGACAGAGCCACAGCTGTGTGGAATAATCCAAGTCATGCAGGCCTAGACTGTAGTTGCCCAGAGAGTCTAATGAAGCTTCACGCCCCTTTCTCCCCTGCCTGGGGCGGAGTTGAGCTGCAGGTGTGGGCAGCAATCTATGCCCTGTGGGTCCAAAATGACAGCAGTTGCCCTGGGAGACTTCCAACTTGGTCCAGCCAAATGTACCTGCAGTTACTGGGAGACTCTGGTGCAGGGCCCCCAGCTTCCTCCCCACCAGAGGTGGGGCTGAAGCCTAGGCTAAGGCTGCAGACCAATCTGGGTGAAAGAAGCTGGTCCCTACCGTCAAAGTGATTTTCAGTCAGCCGGGCTTCCCCTCATCCTGGGGACGGAGTTAAAATGCCACTACCAGCCTCTTTCTGACTAAGTTCCTCCCTGACGGAGATGGGGTAGGGGCTTAGGCTAGAGTTGCAATCTGATCTGGGAGACGGAAAGAAGCTTTTCCCTCCCATCACGTGATTTTCAGTCTACCCCTCTTCCCCTCGTGCCAGGGGCAGAGTTAAAATGGTGGCTACTGGCCTCTTTCAGACTTGGACAGTTTCAAACTTTAGCTGTTCTTAGGATTATACTTTAGCCGAATTTATTAATCAGTAGTTGAAGTTGGTGTCCAGCCATCTCTTTCTCCCCTGTTTTTGGGAAGTGGAATTTCCAATTCCATCCATGGAATAGCTCCTGAGGAGGCTTGGGCAGCCAGTGGAGGATGGGCACCGGCCTCCGGGATGTGGAGTGCTCCACTTACAGATCCTCTCTGCAGATGGGCAGTCTCCTCCTTCCATTCCTTCAAGGATGTTGCAGGATGCTCTTCTGGTCTCCTCGAGCTCCCAAACAGGTACTTTAGATAGCTCTGGGTGATTACTAACTGCCCTGTAGGACGATCTGACTCTAGGAGCTCCTTACTCTGCCGCCATCTTACTGGTTCCATTCTTCTGTTTTTGTTTACAGCTTTTATTTTTTTTCATTTTAACAGCATTTCAGAAATGAATTTTTACTATTATTTTTCTCCCTTTTTTTTGATTAATCCCCAATAATCTATAGACAGGTTTTAGTTAATACCACTCAGTTTCCTTCCATAAACACTCTATCAATTTACATGCCAATGGCAATATATGGGAAATAGTTTCACCAGCATTCCATCAGGATTAATCTTTGCTCATTTTTAATTTTTAACAAATTAATAGAGACAAAATGGACCATAAGCATTTCTCAAATCTGTAAACAATGACTCTGGCTTAAGTTAGAAACAGAAAAAGATGTTGCAAAAGAATTTTCTCTATTTGAGCTTCTATGGCACTTAAGTAAAAGTTGACCTAAGTAGGTCATATCACTGCACCTTGTTCCAAAATTGCAGACTCAGATCAGATGATTGCCTTCTTGACTTAAGTTAGAATTTGAAGCAGAGACATTTCATTTTTTAAAGTTTTAAAATCCGCTGTAACCTAGCCTTCATAAATGCCAGCACTGAATTGATTGCCAGCATTCTTCCCCATGCCCTTTAGCTTCAAAGAGCCCATTTCTCTTATCATGTTAAACTCAAACTCTTTTTTAAAAATCTGTTGCAAGTCTCTTGAGTATTATGTCATTTACAATTCCAGAAGAGGGATGATTTAAAAACAAAGTGCATTCTATTGGGAGAAGGTCATGAAGCTGTCATCTGAAAAGAAAACTATGACCCACCTCAGCCCATTGACATGTGCAACATCCACAATACAGATAAACTATAGAGAGAGTGATGGCACTCAGGATTAAGATGATGAAGATGATGATGTGATGACAATGGTGATGGTGATGATGATGTGATGATGGTGATGACAATGGTGATGCTGGTGATGGTGATGATGATGATTGTTATTATTTTAATATTATGTACTTTTAAATAGAAAACACAATAGTGCATGTGAATTTCTCCAAAAGTCAAGTTATCCCCCAAATTTTTAAAATTTATGAATGGAAAAGATGGAACTGTTGCATTTTGCTTCATTGCATTTTTTTTTAAATCATAGAAATATAGACATGAAAATCACCTAGTGAGATCTTAGCATGTACCACCCTCTATATCAGTGATTTCTATGGATTAAAAGCCTGCTACTAAGTTGATTTCCACATTATCAATCCTGGCCAGCCTTGGGAAAGTATGTTCGATGGAATATAGATCTCCAACCATCTGTACCTGTCCTTTCTTGACCCTTCTCCCTCCCTTCTCACATCCATCTTCTTCCTTGCCTGCCTGATGCTGCTATACAGCTCCCAGGACTCATATCTTATTTAAGTACCCACTAAACCACTTTTCACAAAGAAAGCAAGGACTAAAGTAGGACTGTGTGAGAAAACAATAGAAATGCAAAATCTGATAATCTGCCTTTGGGGCTCAGCTCAACATCGGCTTACCTGAATGAACCTTGGTAAGGCATTTAACTTCTCTGAGCTTCTGTATGGAAAAAATGATTATCCACATATAGCACAGGGTTGCTGTGTGAAGCAAGTAATAAAATACAGAAAACCACTTTGTATATTGAAAAGCTGCATCATCCTAGAAGTCATATTCCCAAGGAAAGTGTGATTTTTCTTACGATGCTAAAAGCATAGGATCCAGAGTTGGACTGCCTGGGTTCAAATTCTGACTCTGTTGTTCATCTGCTCTTATCACTGTGGGAAATGATTTCACTGCCATGAGCTTCAGAGTCCCCATCTGAGGAAAAGAACAGTCCTTATATGTTGGGTGGTTGCCAAGATGAAATAACTTTAATAAGTCAGCAGGACAATAGAGTGACTGGCATGTACCTAATTATCAGTACACATTGACCATCAGTATTATTATTGCTAATAGCAGTCATTTCTGCAGGAGAGATTTTGGGATCCAGAACCTTCTCTCCAAGTTTCAAGTCACACCACATACTCTGCCTACTCTGCCCCCATTAACATGAAATGGAAAGAAAAATACATGACACAGTTAATCATGTGTCATCATGAAAATGGTTCTTTTTAGGAGAGAAGAAAATTGCTATGGCAACAATAGTAGCCAAAAATACCAACCCATCCATGTAATTGGTTGTCGGTGTGAACCAGGATATTTTCAAGAGAAAGGAAGTGTTAGTAATGACTGTTAATAAATGTGTTGGGAAGTCAGGTGTGACAGGGTCCGATAAAGAACTCCGGTTGTCATTTATCCTTCCAAGTTCCGTCCCAGAGTCTCCCAGGACAGACCTTCACCTGAAGCCAAAGTAGACCATTTACAACCTGAACATCCCCCCACTGCCTCTCCTTAGAGGTGGCCAGTGTGTCAAAATTCTGCCCGGCCCATTGTCTACCTCAAAATGTCACTTTATGAAAAGATTGTCTTGTCTCCTCATTCAGGAATGAGCTCTCTGCTGTGATTTCGCGGCCCTGGCTTCCTCTCCCAGGGGACTTCCCACACACATCCCTGTACTATAATTGACTCCTTCACATCTGTGTAAGTTTTTCAAAACGACCGTCTGTCTTATTTAACTCTAGAGCTTAGCCTCACCTGTAGCAGGTAGCAGATGCTCAATGAATATTTGTCAAATGAATTAAGCCAAGGGCCTTTTGTTTGAAACAATACCGAACGTGGATTTGCCTTTTCCCCCATCTCTGCGCCCAAACCGTAGAATTTCTTCTCATGCACGCCACAAAATGTACTATGTTTGATCATTGCTCATTTTACAAGACAAAAATCTCTTAAAACAAACAACAACTTCTCTGAGCTCCTGGCAGTGTCCGTGAGTCTGAGAGTAACATAGTTTTGATGAAAGGAAGCACTTCCTGGAGGAAGGATGACCAAGGATCTGATGTTCTCTCCTTGAATCAGGGATTTCACATGATTAACAAGCTCTTCAATTTCAAAACAGTTTCGAGAAGCACCAAGGTACAGGAGAGATCATAGCACAGGGGTCTGTCACAAAAATATTATAGATAATGTGCGAGAAAAAGGAAACGATTATGATCACTGTAACTTTACGGGGAAAATCCAAGCATCTGAGACCCTGCTCAGCCAACATGCTCCGGATTCCTAGCTCTTCTATCCATATCGGACAGAGAGTCCCCTGATCCCAGTCTCTCTTCTCTTCTTGTCTTATTCTTTCTTTCTCATCCGCGGCACCGTTTTCACGAACCCAGGTCCTGACCGGCAACAGGACGGTCAATGGCCTGTCTCAGAGGAGCAAGCATGGAGAATGGACTCTGGAGGTCCACAATTCGTCTTTCAATGCACGCAGCCCACCACTCATCTCGAACCCACACTCGCCCCACACCAACTGCCCTGTCATTCCCAACATCCATCGATTTAAGAATCTAGTCTCCCAGAGAGGAGATGTTTCTAGGTTCACACATCACTTTATAGTTTATAGATTGTAGCAATTCAATGAGATGCTTCCTAATCTGAATCGGAAACATGGCAAAATGGCTGCATCAAAACAGCCAGGTAAAAATGTCACTTACCAGGCTCAAAGAGGTTAATTTCCCCAAAAAACATGCTCATCTTTCTTTTACTTTAATCAGAAAAAGAAATGAAAATGCAATAAAGATAGAGTTGAAGCCAGTGTACAAAATGCTGGATGATGTGGTCCTGCCAGAATCATTAAGTCGTACCACATGGAGATGGTTTTTGTTGGGAATGTTTTCTGCTGAGATTCAGGGTCATCCTTAAACTGAGTCCTAGAAATCTGAAATTGCTCCTCAGTGGGAACTCTCCAGTCCTGGAGAATCCCTGAGGGAGCTTGCAGGGTGTTGTCCGCTACCCACAATTGCCTCTGAAGCCCGCAGGACCAAGAACCAGCAGGCGGAAGGGTGGGCAGTGCCCTGGGCTTATCTGATGGACCATTGCTTTACTCTTGGGAAAAAAACACAACGCAGATCCAGTCGGTGGCCCACAAGGCACCCTCTACATGGCTGTGGGGAGACCCCTTCCAAAGTCTGTCCCCACCCCCATAGGGTTGCATGGGAAGGAGACCTGCTTGGAAGTCGCAAGTCTGACCCCAGACGTGGTTGCCGGGGGGTCCTCTCCACCTTCCCACGCCCTCCCAGGTGACCTGCCCCATAACTGATGATTTTTGAAACCTCCTCAAGAGCTATCACTTTAAATTTCAGTTTCACCTTCCATGTCACTATTAAAAGCACTTTCTTCTACTGAACAACACAAGTGGGTTGGACTGATGGCATCTAACAGCAAAGTGCCTCCTTGGATAAAAATATTGCCAGAACTGGGAGAAGAGCCCACGTACCTTTTGATTCACAGATATGATATTCAATTTGATTCAAATATATTCAGACTTGTCTCCATTTTGACATTTTTTTCAGAACCAAAGAAGGGTAAATATAGTAAAGTCTCAACTATATGAAAATCCATATTATGACAAGAGATAGCTCAAGACTTATTCTCAGCCCGGGAGAATAGCTGCATGGTTTGGAGACAAGAGCGGTGGGGGGCAGCCTGATGTGTAAGCTGGCAATTTGGTTCAGTCCAACCCCGATTTAAGAACATGCAGCAGGCAGCAGCTCCGTGTTGCCCACGGAGGTACAGTGGAGGAGAGACTGACAGCTCTATACATGTGTCGGTAACGCAGTGTGGGAATAATGTAAATTCCCACAGGAAGGAAAACTAGCATGGAAGAATAAGTGATTAAATCAGCGACACCTGATTTTAAAGGAACACCTCCCCTACAGAATGAATTCCTAAATGAAGAAAAGACCCTTGGTAAAAGGCATCTTGTACAGGGAAAGGAAAAAAAATATATTTGGACAATTTGGAAATGGTCTGGAATAAATAAAGTTTCCCTAAATAAACAAAACGATGACAAAATCTGAAATGAACATCCCTCAGTGTATCGACTCTCTGTCCCCCAATATTCGATAAGCTTGGATCAGAAATAGAAAGATGGGGGAGAGCTTGAGCTTCCGTGGACTGACTCGAGGTTGACCGCTGGCTGTGTTTGCAGACTGTGTGAATGTGGACAAGCTCCTCTACCTTTAACCCTGCTTCCTCCCCCGTAAAACAAGGACCTTCAGAGTGCCCACCTCATAGGGCTGCTGTGAGGGGGACTGAGAAAATCCTCATGAGATGCTGTTATCATATCAAATGGTGGGTAATTTAATTCGTCCTCAGGTCCCTTGCCTTTACAGCTCATTTTGATTACTAAAAGGGCCTGAGAATGCGTCTTCTGAATAATCTCTTGATGTGGACAGTGGGAGATTATAAAACAACCAGGCAAACATGTTCTGACACAGAAATATAAGGTTCAAGAAGAGATTGAGGGGGACGGATGTGGCTCAAATGGTTGGGCGTCCGACTCCCATATCGAGGGACCCAGGTTCGATACCCGGGACCTCCCAGTAAAAAAAAAAAAAAAAAGAAGAGATTGATTATATGCCCAAAATAATTGAAAGTGGGGACTCAGATACTTATACCCCAACATTCATAACAGCATTATTCACAATTGTCAAACGGTGTAAACAACCCAAGTGTCCATTGAAAGATGTGTGGATAGACAAAATGTGGTCTAGACAAACAATGAAATATTATTCAGCCATGAAAAGGAATGAAGTCCATGCTACAACATGGATGAACCTTGAAAGCATGATGTTGGGTGAAATAAGCCAGGCAAAAGAACAAATATTGCATAGTTCCAATTATATGAAATATCTAGAATAGGCAAGTACATCGAGTCTGAAAGTATCTTGGACGTTACCAGGGTGGGAGTGGAGAATGGGGCCATTGGTACCTGATGAACCCAGAATTTCTGTTTAGGTCATGGAAAAGGCTTGGAATTGGCCATGGATGGCAGTGATGGCAGCAAAACACTGTAAATGTAATTAATGCCACTGTAGTGCACAGTTAAAAATGGTTGAGAAGGGAAATCATGTGTTCTATATATGTTACCACCATTTTTTTTAAGAAAGAAGAGAAAAAGAGACTGGACCCACTGAGTCCTGATTTATCCAGGCTCCCTCCCTTTGAAGTCTGCAGGTCACTCGGACAGCAAGACTCGGGAAGGTAGAGCTGCCGCAGCCCCAGACAGCAAGCTTGATATTTCCTTTAGCAACAGGGTTTGCAGCTCCTTCTGCCACTGCTGCTGCTGAACTTTCCATGATGTTTTCCTATTTTTATGAAGTCTCCCCTGGGATGGCACCTGATGGGACTGCTTAGAGCACGTTGCTTTCTTCCTCCCCCAGGAGTGCCCTGCCACATAGCTGCCTCCGAGACATTACAGAAACACATGGTTGCCTCGCCACGCTTGTCAGGATGTTTCCCTCTTACACTGCGTGGAGAACGACGGTCCTCCCTGGAGATGAGGGTAATTTTGGTACAGAATCCAGTACAGAAAGAAAACATGGCATCAGCTTGGCCTTGCAGTCTTTATGCTGTCTCTCTGAGCCTGTGTGCCTGTTCTCCTGCCTCATTGCAGAAAAGATGTAACGTGGTTGTATCAACCAGGCTCTCCAAAGAAGCAGAACCAATGGGATGTACACATGTATACATTAAGAGATTTATTTTAAGGAATTATCCACC
Organism: Tolypeutes matacus; assembly: GCA_026826555.1. Classification (NCBI taxonomy): domain Eukaryota; kingdom Metazoa; phylum Chordata; class Mammalia; order Cingulata; family Chlamyphoridae; genus Tolypeutes; species Tolypeutes matacus. The sequence goes on from JAKSZT010054014.1 coordinate 1,186,840, forward strand.
TTAATTTTAAGGAATTGTCCACTGTAGGGCAGGTCAGCAGGCTGTGGATTCCCGTAAGGACTGATGCCCATGTCTTCTGTCTGAAATCCATAGGCTGGAACTCAGAGAGGAGCTGATATTGTCATCTTGAGGCAGTAGCAATCTGGAACTGTCAGTTCTTTGCTTTTAAAACCTCCGGCTGATGGGCTGAGGTCCACCCACATTACCGAGGTTAGCCTCCTTTACTTGAAGTCCACTGATTGTAGATGCTAATGCCATCAACAAAACCCCTTCACAGCAAACAATGGGGCACCATATTCCAGCCAAGTCCACAGATAAAGTTAGCCATGAGTTAATTTTATCTGTGAACTCAGTGGACCATGAGTTCTGTTGGCCTGGGCCCGTGGCCTGCCTGAAGGGTCTTTAGTGCTGGGTCACCTTGGAGTTAGGTGATGGGTTGGAACCTTCACCTTCACCCTCAGCCTGCTCCCAGGGCTTTACCACGGCACCTCCCCCGGCTGTCCTGGATGCATCACTGAGACACCCTCCTGCACAGCAGACCTAGGCACAATGAATTAAATGAAGGTCAGGTCAAGGCAGCTGAGCATCTGGAAGAAAGTTATCCCATAAGGCTCTGATTTGGTTTCCTGGGACTGCCATAACAAAGAATGGCAAAGCAGGTCACTTAAAACAGCAGAAATTTATCGTCTCACAGTTCTAGGGGCTGGAAGTCTGAAATCCAGGTGTTGGCAGAGCCCTGTTCCCTCTGAAGTTGGTGGGGAAGAACGCCCCCTGCCTCTCTCCTGTCCATCCTGCATATGCCTTGGCTTGTGTCAGCAGCTGTCAGTCTGCACTCTCTCCCCACAGCCGTTATTCCTCTGTATCTCTGTTCCTGTCCCCTCTTCCTAAAGGACACTAGTCATGTTAAATGAAGGGACCACCTTAATCCAGTTTGGCATCATCTTAACTAATAATATCTTCAAAGACCCTATTTCCAAAGAAGGTACTGGGGGTTAGGACTTGAACACATTTGAAGGGAGCACAAGTCAACCCAAGCCTGGCTCTCTGTGATCCTGGTCCCCACGAGCCCAAATGAAGATGAAGGCAGGGGATGCAGAGAACGGGGAGATAAGTCTGTCATGCTTAGAAAACATCTCACGGTTTTTAAATCCAGAAACTATTAGCTTCCTGATTAATTAAAGTGTCTGTGTTTGAAGAAACTAAACCAATTAGATCTGTCAGTTTTTGCTTTTAAATTTTACTTTTATATGTATTTAATATTCTTTGATTAAAGTGTTTTCTCTGACAGCTGATAAGACTTCAGGGAAAAGGTAACTGTGTTTTCCTTAACAGGCTTTTGACAGGAGTTAGCTCTCTAGCTCTACCCAAAAATACTAAGTATTCAGGGTTATGTGCACGATTTCTTGTCAATTATTAACTCCTCTAATGCATCCTCACCCCAGAACCGTTCTCTGCACACGTATGTGCACCACAGGCAGAGTGTACCCACATGGCCAATCCAATTGGCTTCAACTTGGCTTCTGAAGTAAAATATTTTGGCTCTTCTGTAACAACTGAAAGAGGGTCTCTCGCCAATTCTGAAGGTCTTTGTTAACAAAAACGCTGTGTTATGACTGCCTGCCTAAAAAGTTCCATTTCTGGTATGATGTGTGCCAAGGCTTAGAAAATCTGAGAACACTATAGATCAATAAAGATATTCAGTGTTTCTTATTTTGGTGTTTTGAAGGATTAAGTGCCTATATCTAAATGACCTCATATGGGAAAACACAACATTGCAAAAAATGATGAGATCCAGAGAAAGATACAATTTCATCCACCAATGAGGTGCCCAGGCCACGGTGGCCACGCTGTCATCCACGTAGGGTGGGCACAATCACAAAACCGTCACCCAGCAGGGGAATGCTGAAGCCCCCTGTCCTCGGGGGAGGCCTGTACACTCCTCGTCTCTCTTTGATGGCCCTTCCTGTCCTGCCTAACACTGTTCAACCTCCGTCCCTGTGCCTCCGTGTTCAGTGCTCTGCACTTGGAGAGCTTGCAAAGGAGCCACGGTGCTCCTTCCGTTTCCAGTGTCTTCAGCCCACCTCCCCTACACCGACCCCTGAAGCTGAGGCCAGTTTGCTCTTGACAACAGCAAAGGCTGTTCCTTCAAGATGAACCCTCCAAGTGTCACTGATAGAAGCTGGGCCCCTCCCTCATTTTCCGGGGTAGAACTCGTCCATCCATAGCCACTGAAGCTACTTTGTAGCAGGAAAGGACCCCTCCTGGATTTTGTCAGGCCATAAAACAGTGGATTTGGGCCCACCAGTTACCCTACCACTCTGTTGTCCCTATTGGCCTGACTTTAGCTCTTCTCACTGCAAATACCAGTTCTTCAAGAACATTCCACATGTTTACCAGGGACTGAGAGATAAAGGAGTGAGCCCATTGAACCAGACTTTGTATCTTGTGCTGCTTTGCCTGTTGTCAACTTGGCATCTTGGTCCCCACCTGAAGAGGTAACTGTGTTTCCCTGAATCCACCTCCCTGCATAGCTCAGGGTTCAACAGGCTAATGAGAGGCACTCGCATCAGAGTTGGACAGCCCCAGGGAAGCAGCGGCCATTGCTCATGGAAGGCCAGTCAGACGAGGTGATGGGCAAACTCATAGGTGCCTGACCATCCCAGAAATCCTTGTTCCCGTCCAACCCATGTCCAGCTTACCCCAATTGCTGACCCACCAATCAACAGTGGCCCCCACCAGACACTTGAGCCTGCCCACAGGATAGTGGCTTCCACCAGCTTCTCCACTTCTCCATGGACTCTCTCATCATGCCTAAGAAGTAGATTGGATGGTTCTGCAAATTTGGGCCCTGTCTACCTGCCCAGTGCTGCAGGCTAAAGTGGTTAATGGTTGTCAGGCCCTCCAATTCCCTCTTGCAGACTTTTTCTTCCCCCGCTCCTCCCACATTTACTCCAAATGATTCGATGGCTCTGGGTTCCCTATTGACTGCCGACACATACCTCAACTCATGCCTACCACTGTGTGATCCTCCCCCACATGGAGGATCAGGAACAACTATCAATGGCCTGGCCTCCGTCATGGGTGGGAGCTTGGTCGTGCGATTAGACTCGCCAGCACCCCATGTTGGCCTGCTCCCTTCACCCAGTGGGAACACAAAGGCTCCATCTGAAGACCTCTATCATATGTGCAGTTAGTGACACACCACCAATGTGTGCTGAGTGGCAGCATGGATGAACCCACTCCACCGGCAACCACAGCTGCTGACATGGGTCCCGTGGCTCTCCTGGAGGGCCAGTTCTCCCCACTATGTCACCAGCTGCACAGCATCCTCCATCAGTCCTGAAGAGAGGCTGGCAGGGAGATGGCCTCAGGGCCAGCCCACTGATCATGTGTACCGTGGAGTGTCTGTCCCATCACATCCAAGTGACTTACACTGTAGGAAGCTTCTAGAGCTTCTAGAGCTGATGAGGACCCACAGAGCCAAAAAGCACTAAAATCACAATGGCACTTTCATTACCAAATGGTTTATAGTCAAGATAAATGTAATCCTAGACCCTAACTAGTGAAAATAAATGATTAAGTCCTTCTGTGATTGAAAGCTCACTGATTTTTTTAATTTCCAGTATTGTATTCTTTGAAGAAAATTTCTGTTTCAGGCTCTGGTGTACCTGCTTCCCTGGTACCCTCAGAAGCTCACCGGAGTCCTTTCCTTTCATCTTATTTTGCCAGAGCTGCTATGCAAACACCACACTATGGCTGGCTAAACATCAGGAAGTCAAACATCAAGGTCATCTTCCTCCAAAGTCAATGGCATTCTAGTGTGGGCAGTCCTCCATCATATGGCGATCTAACTATTTAGCTATCTAGCTATCTAGCTATCTATCTTCCTCTCTCTCTCTCTCTCTCTCTCTCTTTACCTCTACCTCTACCTCTACCTCTACCTCTACCTCTATCTCTACCTCTATCTCTACCTCTATCTCTGTCTCTCTCTATAGCTTCCCCTATTTTTGGCTTCTTCTGACTTCTTCTGACATTCCTCTCTTCATAAGGCCTCCAGTGACATGAATTAAGACCTACCCCAATTCAGTTTAGCCTCATCTAAATAGGATCTTCAAAGACTCCTATTTGCAAATGGGTTCACACCCACAGGAACATGGGTTAAGATTTGGGCATGTGTTTGATTATTCATGAACTCCTTTCCTTCATCATCTGAGTCAGGTGACGGACAGGATAGGAAGAACCAAGAGTCGGCTCCTGTGTGTTGGATGCCAAAGAAGGAGCCGGAAGACCCTGCTCACAAGGGTGGTGAGGTTAAGCCTGGGACCCTGAGGGCTGACGCCATCCCAGGGGAACCGCCTGGACGGCAGGTCCATGGTTGTCTCCTCCTGCCCACTTTCCCACACCAGGCCTGCCACATCTTCCCCCCTTGATCCTCTTTGCTCCTCTTCTTTCTCCCTATATTGTCAGTATCTTCTCTATATCCCTGACCCCAAAATGTGCTTCCATCCTCCCCCTTCCCATTTTAACCCTCCTCTAGGAAAGAACGTGCCAAAACAATGGCACCAAAAGAATACAGTGACAATAAGTTCACATGTCACTCTTCTCTTTCACACATTATTTCAAATGTAGTGCCTTGACAATAAAGCATGTGGATATTGCCTTCTACAGAGTCAGACATGCAGGATAGAAGTTTCTTGCTGATGTTGCGTTGCAGATATTGTCCATACTGATGTACATTTTCAAGAAAATAAGTTTCCTGAGAGCATAAAATGACTTTCTTCAGGTTTGGTTTGGTTTTTAACTCATCTTTCACAAAATTTCTAAGACTGGGTTAAACAAATAGCACTAAATGAATATTAATACATTTTTAAGTGGAAGGCTATTTCTATGAAAAAGTGGCCTAGTAAGAGACAGTATACACTCAAAAAAAACTTAGCAAAGTTGAATATCAATTATATCCAAATAATCATTGAAGGCTCATTTTTTATTTTTAAATAAATCTAAATAGGTCTAATGTGGTTAAGTTATTTTAAAATAATTTAGATTTTCAATTATTCAATGTTCCTTTCAAATTCTGTAGGCTTGGGGGAAATGCACTTTTAACAGGTTAGGTTACTGATGAAATAAAAAGCAGATGGTCTCCTATAATTTCTGTTAGAAATTTCATTGAGCTGCATCAGGAATGGGCCAGGTTATTATTTAACCATGTTTGGATGAAAAGCCAGCAATTGGCCTTAAAGGTCTCTTCCTTTGGCTCTTCCTTTGGCCTCCTCTTTGTCACAACGACACACACACAATTCAATGTCCTGAAGTTCCTGTATGATTTCTTGAAAGGACTGTAAATTTTAAGGGATAAAATTGGAGAAGATGTTTCCAGCATTACTCCCCTCTCTTGTTCACATTTGCCAAAACCACGTGAAAGCATTTTGTTTTATTGGTTTGATTGTTGGGGCAAGGAGAAGACACAAAGTGGCAAAAGATCATTTTAGATTAGAAAGTTAACTTGATTTTTTGATGAATTAACAGAGGAAAAGCACTGATTCCATGAGGGCCTGGCACTGCAGACAAATCCCTTCTCTGGCACCTGGGGCACTTCCTCATCCCAGCCCCACCACCACCACCACCACCACCAAAGCGCTAAACTCGAAGGCTCCACCCCATCACCCTTAGCCCTCTTGGGGACGAGGGCCCCCTCTTCCACTTCTCTGGGGTGACGCTCCCTTGAAACCATCCCTATAAAGGGTCAGAAGCACAGATCACAGCGAGTTGCTTCCAACACCAAAATAGGCTGTGGCAGTGGGGTGGCCAGAGCAACTCGAGAACGCTTCCCAGAACTGAGAAATAAAAACTTGCATAAGTGAGGTACTTCCTTCTGAGGAAGATGCATGCCCTCTGCAAGAATAAGCAAATATCCTGCTTGCACATCAAAAAGAGAATAGATTAGACATCAAATAAACAGCAATAAAAAAAAGAAAGCATTTGCTAACAAAGCTTGGCTCCCCTGAGAGTCTTAAGAGTTGTCAGCTTTCCTTAAGATGACAAGTCTTTTCCCTCCTTAATTAGCTCCTCTGCAGACAAACTGCCCCAAACAGGTGGCTATAAAGCCAGCTGCATGTAATAAAAAGTTCTTTTGGGAAAAAATAAGTAAAAAGGAAAATTGACAGCAGCAAGAATCAGGTCTATTAAATTCCATCAAATTGTATTTCCAGTTTCAATTGATAATTCACTTTCGTAACCTCAAAATAGTTGCAAAGCTCTCCACATTGGAAAGAAATGTAATCTATATAACTAATAACTTGATGATGAAGCCTCACATTCTAAAAGCAATCATGTCAATCTTAACATTTTATTTCCTAAAGTTTTTGTTACCTGATTCTACTAAAAAGGACCCAGGACTTTTCTCTTCTTAAATGTGCATAAATGATCATTTTGCACAATTTGTTATCCAATAATGTGACCAGCTCATTATAAGAGGGCAGATGATGCTTATTTCAAGGGATATGCCAGAAGCGAAATGCAACCACGTCTTTCAGGCCAATGGCTTATAAAACAGAGAGTGTTTTCCGTACAACCTTGTCCGGCGGCATGTGGACAGACCTGGTTTAAAGACAGCTTCAGTGACGAGCATCCTTGAGCACTGACTCCGAGCCAAGGACGTTTCTACCAGATTGGTAGATCCTGGATTTTCACAGCCATCCCTTTAGGAAGGATCACGATAATCCCTACTTCACCCACAACAAAATGAAGCACATGTAGCTGCACCACTTGCTCAAGGTCAAGAGCCTCGTAAATAGCGGCGGAAATAGGACTGGAAGCCCATGCCCCACACCCTGCTGAAGACGCGGGACTCTGGTGAAACCAAGCTCTGTGTGGACGACTGTTTACCTTTGCAGTGGCTGACCCCATGCAGGTTCTTGTACCTTCCATGATCTCCACACGGTCCTTCAAATCCATCAGAACTTTTACTTCCTTCCAGGTCAGAAATAATTCAGTGTTTCAACATCATCAAAGAAATTCCCAGGAGTTGCTATTTCCAAAGTACCTGCTGAGGTTGATTCGTTTGCTTTTTCTGTTTTGCCGTAGTCATAAATGACCAGGTATTTGCATTAGCTTCATACCTCCTTCAAGGGGTGCTCCATGTTCGTTCACCTCCATCTCCAGCTCACTCCCTGTATTTGGGGGGAAATCACATGACAGTCCTCAGTGTATATAGCATCAAAATGTTTCCACCATCACACTTTGTGTGGCTTTGTGGAAATGCCCAGCAGGCACACCTTGCCCATAGAGAGCCCGAGACCCTGTCCATCCCACATCCCCATTCCTGTCAACCTGGGAGTGGATGACCCTCTGTTTTGAGGGAAGAAAAATAGATGGGAACCTTAAATCTGTAGAGCAATAAAAATGACTTGACACAGACTTCCGAAATCCAAGACTCAGTTAGCTACTGCCCAGCTCCTTTCCAAGTCTCCAGGGGTCAGTCGCTGATGTGAGAAAGACACAGGGTGTGCTGGAACACACTCCCCACTGGCGCCAGGAGGTTTTCTGGGCTTCGTCGTTGCTGGAAGGTTGGGGATCAGCATGGCTGCATAGCATTAGCATGGCCGGGAGATGAGGCCTCGCTTCACTAAGGTTTAGTCACTGCTATGGCTGAAGTGTGTCCTCAAAAAGATAAGGTGATGTCCTAACCCCCAGCACCCCAGACCCTGGCCTGATTTGTAAAGAGGGTCATTGCAAATGGGATGAGGCAAGTTAAGATGGGGTGCCAGGAGGAGGCTGGGTCTCGTGAGACAGACAGAGGGAGGAGGCCATGTGAAAGCGGAGGCACAGAATGCAGTGCTGCAGGGCAAGACAAAGGAGGCCACGGATGACCAGCAAGCCCAGGAGCCAAGAGGTGAGGGAGGGCACCCCTGCAGCCCTCAGAGGGACCGTGGCCCTCCGGAGGCCTTGATTTGGGGCTTCCAGCCTCCAGAAAGGAACAACAACAAATGTCTGTGGTTTTGAGCCACCTCGTTTGTGCTACTTTGTGACAGAAGCCCTAGAGACACAGATAGTCATCTCCTTGCAGCTTTTATGAATTAAAAAATAAAGTGTGTCTCCCCTGGGTAGGGCTCCTGCTCCCACCTCCTCTGAGTCCCTGAAACCAATGAGACGGGGGTTCACTGGCAGGGAGTCAGCCAGAAGCAGATGGGTGAGCTAGACCTGCTGGATTAAGGGACCCAGGGAATGTCCTGCTCTGACTGTCCCCCCCCAGGCTAGCCATGCCTCTCCCAAATGGGAGGCAGGAGGCCTGAGGTCCAGGTGTGGGCTCCTGAACCACAGGTGGCTGTCACAGCTGCCTGGTTCAGGGCTGCAGTGCCCACCTGGCCTCACGGAAAGGTGTCTCTACATCCCCACTGGAAGGAATTCCAACTGATACCTGGGGGGGAAGGGTCAAGGAGGAAAAGTGTTCCCCGGCCATGCCCGACCCTCGGGCTCTGATGCCCCCCAGGAGCCTTGTTGGGAGACGGGGCTCCCTAAGACAAGCTTTAGGATCCTGCATCCATCCGTGACACAGCCCAGGGGCACCTGCCTGCTGATCCAAACACACAGACTCCTGCGAGCTGCCCATTAGAAATGCATAAAACAGGGTTCCCCTTGGTTTTGCCTTGGCTACCAAGAAGGTCCAAGTCAAATTAGTTTCCTGGGAGTGCCATGAAAAATTACCACAAGCTGGGTGGCTTCAAACAGCAGAAATGTATTCTCACATCCTTCTCGGGGCTAGAAATCAGAAACCAGGGTGTGGGCAGGGCCCTGCTTCCTCCCAAGGCCCGAGGGAGAAGCTGTCCTGCCTCCCCCAGCTTCGGGAGGTGCCGGCAGCCCTGGTGCCCCTAGGCTTGTGGAAGCACCAACAATCTCTGCCTCCATCGTCACATGACCTCCTCCCCCACGTCTGCCTGTCTCCACATCTGCCTTCCCTATAACGCCGCCAACCGTCGGATTTAGGGCTTCTGCCCACCCAGCTGTCTTAGTCTGCCAGGCTGCTACAACAAACACCAAACAACTGGCTGCCTTACCAATGGGAAGGTACTGACTCGCGGTTTCAGAGCCTGGAAGTCCAAAATGAAGGCGTCAGTGAGGCCACGCTTCCTCCAGGAAGCCTGTGGGCTCTGCGGCTGGCTGCCCGTGGTCCTTGGGGCTCCTCAGCTGGTATCTCTGGCCCCCCTGGCGATCCCTCTCTCCTTGTGTCTGCTCTTCTGGTTTCTGCTGACCTCTCACTTCTTCCTGTGGCCTTCTCTTTAGAAGGTCCCCGGTAATTGGATTAGGGCCGAATTTAGAAGACACTGTTCACAGGTGAGTCCACATCTTAACTGATAATACATCTTCAGATGATCCTATTTACAGGTGGGTTCACACCCACAGGAACGAGGCCTAAGATTAAGACAGTGTCTTTCAGGAGTCAGTCTACCACATCGTCATAGCTTATTACATCTGCAACAACCCTATTCCCAAGTAAGGTCACAGGCACAGTACCGGGGGTTAGGGCATCAAAGAATCTTTTTTGGGGGGCGGGGGACACAATTCAAGCCACTATCTCCTACACTTACAGTACTCACTTTCCCCTTGGTGCTATATGATCTTGAACTTTTGTGTTCATTTTACTGACTCAGTTTCATTTATCTTTTCCCATAAACAGCCTCAAATAGTTTAGAAAAGACGACAAATGGCAAATTCCAAAGTAAATATTAAGTCTTTCATTTTTTCCAGATTTAGGCTTGAATTATAATGTTGGCACCGCATGCCCTCAAATCGTTTTGTTATGACAGAGCCTGAATGCATTAATGAATTGCATGCTGCAGCCCATGGGAACTGAAACTCTTCCTCCAAAGTGGGAGGAATTTGGAGGCTTTCTTTGCCCCTGGAAAAGGACAGCACTGCCACTGCCACACAGTGTGAGCAGAGTTTCTTATTCCTGAGTTCACTGGATTTGACTTTTCAAAACTCATTACTCATTTATTAATTCACTCATTCACTCAACAGCCTTATGTAAAGTATATTCCACACATGGAAAGAGAAGTGCAAGAATAGAAATCCTGGGGAAGCATAAAGAACCAACTTAGACGTGGGTTTTGATTCTAGAATAGAAGCTGGCCAGAAACACAGAGGAGGGAAGAAGCGCTGTGAGCAAAGGGAGAGGGGACGAGAAGCTGAGTGTGTGGTGGCTGAGGTCAGCATGCGTGGGAGGCGGGGTGGGCTCGAGCCGGCTTCCTGGGTGGGCGCCTGGGCCTCTGCTCAGTGTGCCACCCTCGGAAGACCCCACACTAAGCTTAATGCTCCGTGGCCACCATGCTCCAAGTCCTCGCTTTCTAACAAGAGGCCCTGCATGGTCAGGTGGCACCGAGCCTCCAAATCACAGAGCCGGCCCTGAAGAGGGACGAGTCAGGAGAGGCCCAGAGCTCGTGAGACAAAGACTGTGGGGCGGGGTGGGGGGTAGTCAGTGTGAGCTCTGAAAAGCCTTAGGATCCCAAGGCTGCTGTAACAAGGAACCACAAACTGGGGGCTTAAAACAACTGAAAGTTTTTGTCCCGGTTCTGGAGGCCAGAAGTCAAAATCGGGTGCCAGCTGAGCCCGCTCCCTCCAATTTGCAGAGAAGACCCCTGCCTGGCCTCCTCCACTCTGTTTGGCTGGACATCCTTAGTGCTCTCGGCTTGTGGCAGCATCACTGTGAGGTCTCCTCGGGGGTCCTGTGGCTTTCTCCTCTGCGCCTCTCTCTGTCCAACTCTCCCCTTCTTATAAACACACCAGTATGTTGGATTAGGGTCCACCCCAGTTGTAACTAATCACATTCCAAGGCAATGAGGGCTCCTGCATGGGGCATGGGACTGGGGGAGATGTAATTCAATTCACAGTACCCTCCCGTCCAAAGCAGCTCCTGCCTTCCTCCTGCACGTTGGAATGAACAACCCCTGGACTCAATTCCGTCCCACCCAGCCGGAGCAGAAGCTTCATCGTGAGGACTACTCTCAGACCTCTCTCCACGGACCCTGCTGGACCTCTGGTGCATTCTCTGCTTCTACAGGCCAGCACTTAGGTGCCAATGGGAAAAATGCACAGCTAGGGATACTGGGGTGATGGCAAATTCATGGTTTCACATCTCCAGCAGGACCGTGCCTCCTCTTTGTCTTTGTCCTAACCCTTCTTTGACTTCTCCTGTGCTAAACTGCTCCCTCCCCATCACCTGCCATGACTCATCTGTCCTTCACATTGGTCTCTCCAGGTGCCAGGTGCAGCTCCCACTGCCCCATGCTTGGATGACCTCCCTCCTACTTCATTTCTCTCCTCCCCTACCAACCCACACCTTCATCTGCAGTTATCTTCTCCTTTCCTAGCCACTCTCAGGATTTGGGGAGCACTCTTCATGCTCAAGTACAGCCCATCTCTGATCTTGACGGCATCTTTGTGGGGCCCTCAGACCTGTTCCTTAGTCATTCTCTCTTCTGCGCTTCATCTTCTTTGACGCTGCTGGGATCTTTTGCATAGTTGTAAATACATGAAGCACCTTCTGCATCAACTTCTTCAGGCTCCTCTCCTTCCTTGAACTGCCGGCTCCTCCCTCTCCAAAGGCACACTGCTGTTTTCAGTTCCTGCTGTTCCCTATATGTGGAATTCTCTTCTCCCCCACCCTCACTTCACTATTTGTACTGATTCAGTCCCAGCTCAAGAATCACCTTGTCGAATCAGCAGCTCTATCACCAGAGGAGGTAACAAACCAAGGAAATGGGTCACTGAACACAATCCTTGCCTACTTCCTTTTTTGCCTTCCCAGCTTTCTCTTTCATGTGGTTGTTTTGCTGTTCAGCAAATATTCTTTCTCTCTTCCTCTCTCCATGGTGCCTAGCCGTGTGAACCGAGATGATGAAGCAGAGACCCAGATGTGACTGCATGTCTTGGCTTGGCTCTCATGATCCTGCTTTCTGACATGAGAACATGTCCTGTGGGGCCACCAGTCCAGCATGAGAAAACACATGGACGAGACCTGAACCCAGCACAGTCTGGAGCACAGAGAAGCCCTGCAAAGCCTAGCCAACCCGCAGATCTGTATGCAAGAAAAAAAACACGTGCACCTCTGATATTTGGGTTTGTTCGATATACATCATTATCATAGCAAAACCTGATGAATACACCCTCCCGTGTGTTGGTGATACCAGTAAGGAATAAAGTATACCCACAAGGGCTATAAGAGAATGAGAATGAGAAAATGTCAAGATCTTAGAACATCCACAGACTGAATCAAGTCAGCTTCCAGTGAAAGTTGTGTTTATACAAAAGAAGCTTCCAAATCTGCTTTCTGAAAAACATATCGATAATTGGCTGGTTCTTGAATCCTCTCTGGAGACTCTCAGGAATACCTTTCCCCTCGCCCTTGTGGTTACATATTGAGCGAGCTGCATGACAGGAAAACCCCTGACCTCTCTTGCCCCATCCCTTTCTCATTCCACCCGTGGGGTGGAGAAATGGCTTCTCTCATTGGTGAATCTGGGAGAAGAAACTGGACTACTGCTTAGCAAGCCCCTCCTCTCTCCTGTCTTTACATTCTGCCCACACAGAGTGTTCAATCTGGTCTGTTCTCCACCATGCCATAAGGGACTGGCCCTTGGAGGAAGCCAGGTTCAGTGGCTGGTGTGCAGGTACATGGAACTCACAGGTGTGGGAACAAGCTCACTTGCCCCCTCAGACCTGGTTATATCTTACCAAAAAAGCTCATGAAGTTTGGTCCCCATCTGCTTGACACCTATTTTATTTCTCAAGTAGTTCCTAATTCAGGCAGGAAAGAAAGGCATATTAATTACCAATCCTCTAAGAGTACAAACTAAAAGTATTTACTGGAACATAATTTAGGATCAACAAGACTCACGTGTAGCAGGGAAGAAATTACTGGGTTTAAATTTGAGCTTTGTCAAAGGATACATAAGAGATGCTCTTTCCTACTCTGAACTGCCTACCCAGTCCAAAAAGGAGAATCCATCTCCCAAGGTCTTTGATAAAGGAGGCTCCCATATTAGATACAGGTGAAACAGACTAAGCTATGGGAAAATCCTTTAAATCACTGGAATCTGTGGCCAATTTGTCCTTTCATGTTAGAACAATTATCAATTTTAGCATAAAGAATGGTTTGTACCTTGAAGAGAACTATTGATATTTATTAATATTCTCAAATATTAATAAAGCTGAGTTCCTGCTAGAGATAAAAAATGACCGCCATTCACACATAAATTCAAAACACAGCCTCTTGCTGAAAGGGTTAATTAACAGTAATGAACCAGGGAAGCTTCTCAAACAAGCTCGTGAAGACAGTTGATAACTGAAGTGGTAAGGACCTTAATTAATGAATTACTGGTTGTTACTACCAGTTTTCTAGGCTTTACCCAAGTTTCCCATCTCTAGCTATACATCGCAGCCTCTACATCATGAAGTCCTTGGAGAGACGAAGAGTCTATAAAGCGAGAATGCCTTCCAAGGAGCCCCTTCTGGAACATCTCATGCTGGCTCTGTGCAGAGAGGCCTTTCCGCATGCAGTCCTCAACCTTTTCACCATCTCAAGACCTATGAGTCTCCCCACAATACTGTAGTATATAATAAGACTTTAAATAGAATTGTATTTATTAAATAATGAAAAATTGCTTTCCCATTTGAATTTATCATAGATAAGTGTCAAGTTTTCAATCTATTTGGAAAAATAATGCCAAGTTGCTACAATTCTAGCCAGGAACAAAACTTCACATTTTAGTGATTTCCTTACTCTTAGCCAAATTAATGTGTTTCAATTACTGGAAATATTTTTTAAATAGTTCACACAGCCTCTCTGAGCCTAGATGTCTGTGGACCAGTCAAAATCCACTGATTTAAGGAGCTGCCCCATCCCCACTGAAATCCAGTTTACAATAAAGCTGAAATGGCTCTTTTATGTGGGTTGCCTGCCTTTGTGACAAGACTCCTGCTACAATTAAATGCTGTCAGAATGGGACAAACATAAAGAAGTACTACCCACTAACCTACTTGAAAAGAATTTCTTAATTGACCCAACGGTCACCTTGGAAAACAACAAGCAGACTGCAAAAGAAATGGACAATGCAGAGTTAGGGGGTTGTGTTGACACAAAAGTGGAGAAACTGACCAAACAAGGTAACTTGAGGGGAGATTTCACAGTGGACCTTCCTGGATGTACAAGGCCTGACAGAGGGACCCTGGGGATGAGGGAATAGGGCGCCTTAAGGAACGGTGGTGCTCGAGTCTCACCATAGACCACTACTGGGGAGTTCTCCAATACTGGGGAGTATTTAAACGGATTCCAGCTCTGATGAGTCCACTCACTTGATGATGAGTAATCAGGTTTTCCAGTGAATTTCATAACCAAGTGGTTTCATTTAGATGATGAAGAAGGGGAAGAATGGAGTTTTATCTGTTCAGGAAAAAGAAGAGGGGAAGCTACCATACTTTCCTACCTTCATATTACTATTAAAATCCTAAATACTGAAAGAGAGAAGGAGAGAGGGAAAAAGGGAGAGAGGGAAAGAGCAAGGGCAAGAAAGAAAGAGAAAACAATCATATTCTGGTGTTGGGAGTATAAATCAGAGACCAAAAAAAAGTATATAGCTTCTCATCCAGTAATCCCAACTTCTAGGAATCTCTCCTAAGGAAATAATCATAAATATCAGCAAAGCTTTGAAAACACTTCAATATCCAATATTAGGGAACAGTTAGTAAATGTTTACCATGCAGCTGCTGACAATTATTATTGTAAAGAATTTATAATGACATTAGGACAGTTACATGATTTTCAAAAGGATACACAACAGTGGATATACTATATTTTTACCTGTGGAAAAAAAATGTGGATTATAAAAATAATCAAGGAAATAGTGATAAAACTATAGGGTGATTTTTTATTTCCTTCTGTGTAATTTTTGTATGTGTTTTCCAAATTTTATGCAACTAGCAAATACTACTTTCATAATTTATATATATGGTAGAATTTCAAGATTGTTCCCCAAGATTTTATGCCCTAATCTACAGGAGTACAAATACGATATCACATGATATCACACCTGTGGTTATGTTATGTTACATGGCAAAAGGGATTTTTCAGATGTAATTAAGCTTATTAATGAGTTGGTTTTATTTAATAAAAAGGGAGCTTAGCCAGGCAGGCTTAGTCTAATCACATGAACCCTATAAAAGCATAGAGTTTTCTCTGGAGGGAGGGGCAGTCACAGAGATTCAAACCATGAGAAAGATTGGGTGCACCCTTTCTGACTTTGAAGACAGAGGGTAGCACATCCAAAGACCAGGGAGGGGCCTCCAGGGGCTGAGGGGTCCCCTGGAGCTGAGAGGAGGCCCCAGCAAGGAAATGGGGCCTCCGTCATATACAGCAAGGAACTGAATTCTGCCAAAAATAAGAATGTGTTTGGAAAGAGAGTCTTCCCCCAGAGCCTCCAGCTAAGAGCCGGGTCAGGCTGACACCGAGACTTCAGCCTTGTACAGCCCTAAGCCAAGAACCAGACGAGCCCACCGGGACTTCTGGCTACACAACGGTGAGAGAGTAAATTGGTGCTGCTTTAAGCCACGAAGTCCGTGGACATTTGTTACCCAGCAGAAGAAAACTAATCCGGTATATATAAAGATTAAAATTCTGTGTGTGGTCGTTTGCATATTAAATGTTGGCTGCTTTTTAACTGTCTATAAAATTGTAATTTGGTTTATTTTCTCAGTCCAGAGAAATCATATTATCTTGTTTCCATTTTCAGGACACTAGAAGCATATTCATTCTGGTTTTTAATAGAATCCAAAATTACTCAAAGTAACCGTCAAAGCCTGGAGCAGAGCTCAGCCCTTCACTGTTTGTGCATCACCGTGGTGCTCAATAACTGCAGGGACAACTGCCCGGAATACGTCTTGCTAGGGGTTTCTTTCATTAGGCGGAAACTGATCCTCTTGTAAATACCATGGATATGTGCCAACTGGCCGCGTGCCGGGCCGTCCTTCCTCTCTTGTCTGATGAGCGTGTCTCTCCATGACAGATCAAACTGAAAGGCTGTTGCCGTCCTCGGCATCCTCAATTAGCTCTGGAATCAAGGGACAGAAATTTGGGGACACTCGGAAGCTGAAGGGCTTCATGTGTCACCGACACCTTGTGTAACAGCCCTGTCTTTTCCAGCATCAAGAATAACACCTTCCTAAAAATGGAGCTCATTTTGACAAATAATGGCTTCATTCTCAGTCAGAAGATTGTCGGTGTGGATGTGAACTTTAAAAAGTGAATTCCAGCACGCTGGGTAAGCATGGTGTGGCCGATGTGGCCCCGCAAGGGGGACAGCTGGGATGGCACGAAGGGAGGAGCCAAGGACACCTTGAAAGCGTTTCAATATCTGCAGGAAGGAAAGCTCTCAGGGTCCCAGCCTCTGCCAGACATGCTGGAACTCGAATCGGAATCAGAGGTGGCGGTGGCCACCCTCCACGCAGACGCACACCTCAGGCCGTCCGCTTACTCCCTGTCGGCACTGGAGGCTCTGTTCCTCTTCAGGTGGTCCTCGGGTGTTTGCAGATAAAAGCTCCCTCTCCCTAGCACCAGGAGGGCAGATAATTAGAGGGTGGAATTCTCTGAGACACTCAGAGGAAATGCTCTCCTTTTGAGCTTTTCATTTGCTTCATAATCAGCACCGTTGCTGTAGCTCTAACTTGCCTTCACACCAATTGCCATTACTCAACCTTAATGGGCCCAGGAACTGAGTCGAACAACCTCGAAATCGTTCTCTGCATGATTCACATCTGCAGCCAGAGACCTGAGCTCTGCTTCCACGTGCAAACTGCACGGCGTCTGCCTCCCTCCTGCAGGAGCTGATGGAGGTTGGCCTGGCAGCCAAGCCCGAGGCACTTCCACAGACCGCCGTGACCCTCGACAGGAGAACAGAAGGATTAGAGCCATCAAAGTCCAGCCCTTGTCCACATGCCCTTGAAAAAGCCAGCTGCGCCTGGCAGCCGAAAGCTGGAGAAGCAATCCTTTATCCTCAACCCCATACTATGGGCCCCACTTGCTCCTTGGTCTTTTGGGAGGGATGGTTGAAGGGGAGTTAGGGGAGGTGGGGGTCTGAATCCATCTTGAATCCAAAATGGATCAACTGACTTTGGAAAAGCACAGGAACACCAGCTTCAGGGTGCTGCTTTGTTCCCGGGCCTGAGGGTGATCAGCCCTGCTGCAGCCCGGGGGGCGACACTGGCTAGTTGTGGACCGTCCGGCGTGCACTCCGGGAACGGCGGGGGGTGAAGAAGTTGTCAGGAGAGCGCAGGCCCGGCTCCCTGGTCTTCACGGGGGTTAAGGAGAAGTTGTCACAGGGTCGCCGTTTGGTGCCCTGTGGTCTCCCTGACAGTACTAAATGAAGAGACACCACTCACTTGCTTGCTGGAAGGTAAGACCTTTATTCAGGGAGAGCTGCGCAGTTTTATAGGCAGTGTTAGGGGCGGGGTGAGCGTGTTGTCTTCTGATAGGGCGAAGCTGTTGCTGGGCGTGGAGGGAAGATTCGGGAGGGAGGGGGGAGGCTAGAGGAGAAGGCCAACATGTCCAAATAAGGTTATGGCTGTTGAGGGAATGCTGTGATAGGCTGAGAGAAATGGGGAAGTTGGGTCCGGGAAGAAGGTGGGGCGTAGTGCCCCGCAAACGCCTGAGGCAAGGTCTGAGTTGGGTCATCATCAGGGCTCTTCCCATGGCCAGGTGGTGACCTTGCCATCTTTCCCGGTGGCGTGTAACCTGGGACCGGCCTTCCAGGTAACACAGTCCAGTGTGGGGACCATCTCAGGTTCCCAATGTCTGAGCACAGAAAAATAAAATCTCTTTATAAAAAAAATAATAAACCAGAGTTCATTCTGGAATAACCAAAGCAATCCTTCATCAATAATTGAAAAATGCAAATCAAACTCAAAATTTCATTTATGCTTTACCAAATATTTCTATCTGACAGGAGCTATTCTAAATAGAAAGGAAGCAACAAGAGATGCAGGCAGATCATATCACCACCACCTGCCCAGGGCCTCCCATCTCAATCAAAATTCTTACCCCAGCCAAAAAGGTCCTATGTGATATGACTTCCATCACCACCCAGACCTCATCTCCTACCACCTTTCCCCTCAAGCTGTTCCAACCTCACTGGCCTCCTTCATGTTCTCTGAAAATGCCAATCAAGCTCAAGTGCCTACCTCAGGGCCTTTGCACAGCTGTTCACTCAGCCTGGAAGGTTCTTTCCCAGCCACCCACAAGGCTCTCCCTTTCCTCCCTTCCTTCAGGGATTCATTCAAATGTCACCTTTGCCATAGACTTTTAATGGACATGCTATCTAACATAACATAGCACCCCATACCATTGCCTTCTAAGAAAGGAAGGCCTGATGGCTGGAGCTCCAGTAGCCTCTTGGACCGTGTGTTGCCCTTGGTAACAGTAGCCATGTGCTGAGACTGGCAAGAAGGAGGATATAGGTCTCTGATGATATCAAGGTGTGCTCACACCAGCCTGGACCGCCCAACATCTCCTAAGTAAGAGAATAGGACCTTGTGGTATAGATTACTAGTATTGGGGGTTTCCTATTACATTGCTGTCAGTGTCCTCTAACCTAGAGCCACCAGGCACACACATGTAGTTGAACAAGCCGGGTTAACTACCAATTGCAGCAAGGCAGACTGCACACCACAGGAAACCATGAGGCATCTCAGTAGCAGGGTGAAAAAGGACTTATCATATGAGGTATTTTGGGGGAGGGTTAAGAAGCGGGGATTTGCTCTGTATCAGGTGCTGTCATGAAATAGGCATAATTCTAAGACTGGGTATCTTAATAAGTCTCACCTACAGGAAGGAAGGTTCCATAGAGGATAGAGCTGTGATTGACAAAGAAGCAGCAGTCACTCATGTTAGCCAGCATAGAGGACTGTCTGGTCATTTTTGCTGCCTGGGCAATATTGATGATGTCCTCTGTGTTCAGACATGATGACAAGGGGTCTCCCTTCAGCCTTGCTGCTGAGTGGCCGTGTCTGATGGTGATCCACGACACAGTTCATGTTCAGCAGGAGAGCGCCAGGGCCCAGCTGCGGGGGCCAGGCCAGCTCCCTGGTGCCAGGGGCTGCTTGTCTCGTTCTCAGTGCAGCTGGATCTAATCCTACAGGCACACCTTTCCACCACGCTCAGACAATGGCCAGCTGGGAAGGAAGGGCCGTGGCTTTTATAAGTTTCCATTTCCCTTGTGCCTAACAAGAAGTTGGTGCCGCAAAAATATTTGTGCAATGAAAAAAAAAAAATGACAAAATAATAATAATGATATGATAAAATGTAAGATAAAAAATCAACCTAGAAAGTAATGGAGTTCTTTTGTATTTGAAAATAAGATATTTTAAATTTCTAGTTTAACATGAATTGATAAACTACTAATCTTGCTCAGTTTTCTGGTCAAAATTCAAAGTCCATAGATTTGTTCTAGCCTAGATACATTTTTCAAATTTTACATTCCTAAGTCCTTCATCTGGACATAAACAAATTTCAGAGTTTCATAGTTCAAAGTTTATGTGACTCAATTAGCACTAACTGTGGTCATGTTAAGAAACATTTTACTCACTTCACTTTCCAGTATAATAAATTAATCTGTACACAGGTTCTAAAGTATTCTAAGCATAAGTCAAAATTGAGGGGTATTTGAATTAATTTGAGGACTGCAGTAAAGGATCTATTTTGAGCTTCTCTTTCATGGGTGAAAAAGATTTTCTCCATGCCTAAAGCAAAACCAAAGAAAATCAAGGTTGCTGTGTGATTGCCTTCCAATATAGATGTTGTTGAAAGAAAGAAAGGGAAATTGGTCCAAAATATAAGGATAAAAAAAGCACTATTTAAATTACTTTAGCTATTAAAGGAAAAAGAAAGATCACAAAAGAACATGAAAAAAATATTTTTCTGTAAATGGCTTCAAATGTATGTGTGTAATTTTTCTAATCTGTATTTAGATATGATTATCTAGTGTTCTAGGATTTTGTACCATGAATGGAACATTTAATAAAATTGAATAAATGGATAATGGATATACTGTCCATGATAATGGATATCCATATTAATGTTTAATTTATTATGGGTCATTGGAATGGATGATGGATAATTGGATGTTGAGGTACCTGGTTCAGAAGCTACCATCCATAGCCACATGGCTGAATGGACATTTATTTGAGCATATAAAGTGCACCAGGGTACAAGAAGCTGAGAATAAAGCCTCTGAGTTCAATCAGCTAGGAGAGAAGAATTAAGAAGAAGAAATAAAATAATCAAAAAGGGTACAAAAAGCAATGAAGGTGCTGTTTGAGAACACAGGTTAAGAGCCATTGAAACCAGCTGGACATAGGCAAGCCAGTGCTGAGCCCAGAGGGTCATATGGAGGCCCCAGGTGGAGCGTGGAGGGGAGGGCAGTTCATGTAGAGAAAAGGATACGTGTAAGCTCAGAGGGAGGAAAGCAGATGACTTTTCCAGGATGCAGACAGTGGTTTGGTGAGGCAGGAACTAGCATACAGGATGAAGCTCAAGACCAAGACCAAAGAAGGATAATCATGGAGGATAGGGATTTCTCACATGCTTCATGTGCTATGGGAATCACTCTATACAGTTCTTGACACACTCGTTGTATTCATGTTCTGCCTCCCATTCGTTGTGACTCTGTGTACCTCCCACTACAGTGGGTGGAATGAACACTCTTACCTCATTGATTTGGGGTTCACCATGTGGCTTTCATTAGCCAATGGAAGGTCAACAGAAGGAAACCAGTGAATACAAGTTCATTCCCACATGTTTCCACTCACAGTCATGGTTATCTACCATGCAAAGAACATGCCCCAAGTGGCCATTATCCCATCAACCCAAACCACAGCCTAGAGCCACACCCAGTTGACTAGCAACATGAAGCAGGGAAACTGAACCACGTTCAATCTGCAGACACATGAACAGGAAAACAATTGATTGTTATTGTGAGCCACTGAGTTTAGGGACAGTTTGTTATGAAGCATTATTGTGGCAATAGTTGACTAATACATACCATGGTAAGAAATTTAAATTTCATCCTGAAGGAGGAGAACTTCACTGAAGATTTTAGTCAACAGAGGGGACCTGACAGAATTCACATTTTAGAAAGATTACACTGGCATTTGTGGACTAGAAGAAAAAAATGTTTACATCAAGGAAACTAATTATGAGGTTCCTGGGAGAAGAACCTGAACTAAGGTGATGACATGAGAAGTGGAGAGAAAGGAACAAACAAAAGAACTACTGAAAAGGGGACCTCCTGGACTTGTTGGGGATGAGTGAGGCAGAGGAGTTTGGGGCGACTCCTGTTTTCTGGCTCTGTTGAATTCTATAACACACGGTGTAGTCGAGCAGGAGAGTTGTAAGGGGAACATGGTGAACTCCATTTTGTACATGATGAGCCTAAGATGCCTGTGATCCATCCAGATGGAAGGTCCCCTCTGGTCTGGAGCACAGAAGAGAGGCTCGCGCCAGAAGTAAGGTCAGGAGAGCCTTGTTTGCACTTTGGTATTATCACTATCAGGCAGAGGAATGCATTCACCAGGATGACATGCAGCATGAGAGGGGAGGGGCCCATGAATGAACCAGGGGCTCCTACGCTTAAAAATGGAAACCAAAGGACGAGCAAGGAAAGAGTTACAAAAAGAGATAAACAAGACCAAATGTTAAGAAATTGCTGGAAAAGGAAGTTCTTCAAAGTTCCCGTTGATCATTGGCCTAATGGTAGAAAGAGTGTCTTATAAAAACCAGATTTTTGTCTGGTTTTGTCTTGTGCTCAGCTTCTTCCTACAGGAGGATCAGGAAGTAAGAACAGGAAAGAGAACTAGAAGACGACTCTGCTTCTGGGATACATGAGTTTGGGGCTTATTGAGGATGAAGTTCTGGAACTCAGGACAGAAGCCATGGCTAGAAATGCAGATTCTGAGTCTTCTGCATTGAAACGGTGGCCCAAGCCATGAAAATCAATGAGATGATTCAGGGAGAGTGAAGAGAATCAACAGTGAGAGCTGGGAAATTGCCCAGAACTGTGCGCTGCCCTGGGAGCCAGCGAGGTGAGGTCAGATGCCATGATCAGGGCAAGTGAGATTTTAATGACTCATTACACATGGCAATCAGGTTGAGGAGTTTCAATGGAGCAGAGGGAGCAAAGTCTGATTTCAAAATAAGAACAGAAGAGAAATGGGTACCTGAAGGCAGAGTTCATTCTTCTGAGAACTTCCATGAGACTGGAAGTGGGTAAGGCAGGCTAGAAACGTTTTGTCTCATTTTCTTTTAAAAAAGAGGATTCAAAGCTTCTTTGTTTTTGAGAGAAAGTCTGTGGGAAAGAGACAGAGGAAGAATGATCACTAATGCAGGGAAAGCCCCAGAGAAAACTGGCAGAGTGGGGAAAAGAGTATGGTTGGAGGCATTAGCCAGGCAGCAAAGAAGAGAACTTCTCTCTCCAAGTCTCCAAGACAGGAGGAAGAATGTAAAAGGATCCAGTCCTGAGAGCAAGGACTTTGGTGAAGGAGATTGACAGGATCTATTTGACCCTTTGGTGGGTTGTGTAGAGATCATTTTAGGGGCTTGAGCAAGGGGAAAGTATTTGGAATTAGTAAGCTGCTTAAAAATGGATAAAGAAAGACATATGTCATTGAGACTGAGGTAAGACAATTTATTCAGTGAATTCTCTTAGAAGGATTACCTTTTTTTGCATGGTATAAACAGAGGGAAAAGGATGACTTAATTCACCTAGGGAAAATGAGGATGGCAGAAAATGGTCAGCTCTTTGCTGAGAACAGGCTGGGTGATTGATGACTAAGGGGTCAACTGAAAGGAAGGGGAGTGCAGCCAGAAAGGCTGGCGCCACCAGCACTGGCTTGCACCTAGACAGCTGTGCTGGACTCTGCAGCATGCCCTGCCTCCACCTGCTCACGTCATCTGCAAGACAACCTTTTAGAGAAGCAGTAGGAAGACAATGAGAAGGGAGGCTGGGATGAGGAAGTAATACCAAGTTTAGAATGAATGAGAGAAGTTTAAGAGAAGAAGGTTTTATTCAGCAAAGGTAGATATAGAGACTGACCTCTTTTTTTTAACTTTTTCTCAAGAAGCTTTAGATTACATAAATGTTACACCAAAAATATAGGGGATTCCCAAATACCCTGCCCCTCCCCCTCCCACGCTTTCCCACATTAACAACGTCTTTCATAAGTGTGATGCATTTGTTATAATTGATGAGCACATATGGAAGCATTGCTACCAATGGACTATAGTTTACATTATGGCTTACACTTTGCCCCACACAACTTTATAGGTTTTGACAAAATGTATAATGGCCTTTATCTGTCATTGCAATGTCATGCAGGACAATTCCAATGTCCCCAAAATGCCCCCATGTTACACCTACTCTTTTGAGTGACAGCCAAGCCATGAGTATGTGCAGATGGAAGGCTTGGGAGGAAGAGGACATGGAGCTAGAAGGATGGTTAACTGCTAGGTCAGCCTCTCCTGGAGGCACAAGGTTAGGAGACAATCCAGAGGGTCGTGCTCCTGGTGGGAGGTCATGGGCGAAGCTAACTGGACATCTGAGGGCTCACAAAATTCAGATGGAAACGTAGGAATGCACAGAGTGGGGTACTCTTCCCCTGAATGCACCACCTCAATCTAATCACAAGAAAATATCAGACAACCCCAAAGAGAGGGACATTTTACAAAACACCTGAGTAAAAGGTTTCAAAGGCATTAAAAGCATGAAAGGGCAGGGCAGACTGAGGCTCTGAGCCAGGCTGGAGCATCTAGGAGCCACGGCAGCCAGGCAACGTGGGACCTGGGCAGGAGACACGAGAACCAGGCAGCGTGGGACCCGGGTATGGGACATGAGAACCAGGCAGCGTGGGACCCAGGTAGGGGACACGAGAACCAGGCAGCGAGGGACCCGGGCAGGAGACACGGCAACCAGGCAGTGTGGGACCCGGGTTCAATCCTGGGCCAAAGAAGGACATTAGTAGAAAACTTGGTGCAATCTGGCTGGCATCCATAGTTGAGCTGCTAGGATTGTACCAGCACTATTTTCTTTTCTGATCATTGTCCTATGGTATGCAAGAGGGGAAAGTGGGTAAAAGGCATACAGGAACTCTCTGGACGAAGCTTCACAACTCCTCTGTAGGCTTCACATTATTTCAAAATTAATTTTTAAAAAAGGATGGGTATGAAGGGAGATGTCCACAGCCTGAAGAAGTGCAGGCAGCTGTGCCCTTCTACATCTAAACCATCTCCTTGGGTCCATGAGGAAGCCCTGCTAATAATGTCTACTCTCAAGCAAATGGCCTGCAGCTTGAGGCTTATAGTCCCAAATCAAATTAGGAAGTTCTCCATTTCCATGGTGACACACTAGTCCCAACGATATGCCTCTTCCCAGCCTAGCAGAGCTGCCGTGGTTCACACATGGGGCACCGTGCTGGTGGGCATCAGAATAAGGGCCTCCAAAAGGGTCCACGTCCTAACCCCTGAGACCTTGGGCCAGCGTTAGGGGAATGAAGGTTGCAGATGGAATGAAGGTTGCTAATCAGCTGACCTTGAGATAGGGAGAGCATCCTGGTTACCCAGGTGGGTCCAATGAAGTCACCAGGGTCAAGAATGGAAGAGGGTATTGGAAGAGGGAACCAGAGGGGATACTGCATGAGGCCCCCGCCCAGGTGTGCTGGCTTTGAAGCTGGAGGAAGGAATGATGGCAGCTTCTACATGCTGGAAAAGGCAAAGAGGCGGACTATCCAGGCAGGCACCCAGCCTGAATTTTAGCCCAGTGGGACCCACATCCACCCTCTGACCTCCAGGACTGTAAGACAATACCCTTGTGTGGTTTGAAGCCACTAAGTTAATGGCAATATGTGACAGCCACTCTAGGAAACAAACACCAAGCACAATGGTGGCCCTTGGGATTGTGTGACCAACTGGACCCGAGAAAAACAACAGCAAGAGTAGCACAAGCCACAAGCTGATGCCTGGGAAATTCTCCTCTGCCTACAGCAGATAGGGGCATAGGCTTAAGACATACTCTCAAGGGACGCACCACCTGTTCCTCACTCTGAACAAGAAAGGTGGTCCCAGCGGGGATGCTGAGGGCCCTGCCCTGGGGTGCAGGCGTTGGTACCAAACACTGCCGAGCCGGGGGCGGCCCCCATGTCTTAGTCAGCCAAAGGGGTGCTGGTGCAAATACCAGGAACCGGCTGGCTTTTATAAAGGGTATTTATTTGGGGTAGAAGCTTACAGTTACCAGGCCATAAAGCATAAGTTACTTCCCTCACCAAAGTCCATTGCCACGTGTTGGAGCAAGACGGCTGCCGACGTTTGCCAGGGCTCAGGCTTCTTGGGTTCCTCTCTTCCCGGGGCTCCGTTTCTCTCCGGGCTCAGCTCCTCTGTTTCCTCCACAAGGTCAGCTGTAGACTATGAGGCCCTCTAGGCTTTGCTTCTCTCCACAAGGTCAGCTGTGAACTGTCAGGCGAACAGCTCGTCTCTATCCCGGGACCTTCTCTCCTTCCTCACAACCAAGCTCCTCTGTCTGCTCGCCTCCCCGGCCTCCAGCATCAAAACTCCAACATCAGAACAGCTCCCACTCTGTTCTTTCCCGTGTCTTTTATCTTTGAGACCCCACCCACCAAGGGGCAGGGCTCAACACCCTACTGACATGGCCCAGTCAACGCCCTAATCATAATTTGATCACACACAGATGAACAGACCAGTTTACAAGCATGATCCAATATCTATTTTTGGAATTCATAACTATATCAAACTGCCAAACTGCTACACCCAGGAATACGTAGTACCATATTCTACATGGGAAAATTACAACTAATGTAACTTATGGATAATAGATAACAATGATATTGTAATATTTTTGCAGCAATGGCAAAAAGAAGATACTATATCAATTCTAAGGGTCAACAATGAGGGGTACAGGATTCTTCCTTCTGGAGCAATGAAAATGTTCTAAAATTGGCTGAGGCGATGACAGCACAGCTCTGTGATAAAAATGAGAGTCGTTGAGTGTGACCTGGAGTGGCTTGTACAAGGCAGGGACCTTATAACCCAGTAAGCCCCGTGGTGGACGATAGACTGTGGTTAACGGAACAAATATGAAAACGTTCTCTCATGAACTGTAGCACATACATAATACTAATACAGTGTGTTAATATAGGGTACATTGGGGAGAAAATACACCAAATGTAAGATATGGGCTATAGTTAGTAGCAATATTTTGACAATGCTCTTTCATAGTTTGTAACAAATGTTTCACAGCAATGCAGGGTGTTGGTGGTGGGGTGATGTATGGGAGCCCTGTATGATGATATACATGTTTGTTTTGTAAGTTCACAACTTTTACTACACACTTATTGTTTATGTATGTTCATGTATGAATGATATACTTCAATAAAAAATTATTTTAATGAAAAAAGTTCAAAAAAATTATAAACTCAAAAATTTGGGAAAAAGTGCAGCCCCATGGAAAGCAGAAAGAAGAAAATAATAAGGATCAAATCAGAAGTTAATGAATTGAAAAGAAGAAACCATAGAATTGCTAAACTAATCCAAGACCTTCTGTTTTTAAACAGGCAGAAATAATATAGAAGTAACATTATTTTAAAAATAACAAAAATCATTTTAATATGCATGCTGATTAAATAAAATCTCAGGAAAAACATGGATGATTTCCCAGCAAACTTTATATCAGCAAAATTAACTTGAGAAAAGATACAAAATATTTTTCATGAAAAACTACCTTCAAAAAAGAACCCAAACCTCACACCCAGATCTTGGTCTCCAATCCCATTCTCCTATGACAGGAGCCAGGGGTCCTTGGGAAAATGGCTAATTCTAGGACAAGATGAGCCTGGAGGATCTCGGAGTGTCAAAAATCAGGACATGCTCAAAACAATCAAAACAAAACCACAATGTTAAAGGGACACAGGAGCCAACTGAAAAGAGCTTCCGGTGCCTAAAGCTGGAACAATTTGAGCAACAAAAGAAAGTATTATTGGATTATAACCCAAAGTATAAAATCAATAGCCATGAGTCCATACTGATACACATGAATAAAAAAACAAATAAATGAGGTAGAAGAGACAATCTCTCATGCAGAAGAAACCCAAATAACTTAGGTGAGTCCTCCACCCTCAAAGGGGGGAGCACAACTCCCCACCCCCCACGGTGCGGACTGCAGTGACTTCTTTCCAAAGAGGACAGTATGAAAAGGGAAAAGAGGAACTTCACGGTGGAGAAACCTGACAGGTGATCAAGGTCCATATCAGCAGTGGCAAGTCATGCTAACAGCCTGTGCCCTTGATGGGATGAGATGAGAAGGGCACCTCCACTCTGCGGCCTGCCTTCCAAAAACCCATCCTCCCAGCATGATCCGGAGAAAAGGACCAGTCTCCAAACACCTGACCAGTCCTCCCGAAACTGTCAAGGTCATGGGAAACAAGGCAAGTCTGAGAAACTGTCAGAACCCAGAGGAGGCTAAAGAGACCTTCGACTAAATGAGATGTGGTGTCCTGGGTGAGATCCTGGAAGAGAAGAAGGGCTCTGGGGGGAAACTAAGAACATACGGACAAAGAATGGACTTTAGTTAATAGTAGTGCGTCCATATTAGTCCATGAACCGTAACAAATGTGTCACTCTAGTGCAAGGTGCTAATAGTAGTGGAAACCTGGGGCCTCTCCACTGGCCTTTCAGTTCCTCTGTAAGTCTAAAACTGTTCTAAAATTAAGTTTATTTTTAAAAGGACACATATATCTTAATAAATTGCCAGGTAATTCTTTAATAGTTTGAAGCAAATGATCACTGATGATAACTCATAGAACACAGTAAAAAAGCTATTTTGATTCATTTTAAACAGCCAACTCGATCTGATAACCACATTTGACAGATGTACATTAAAAGTTAACTTTTTAAAATCAATAAATATAGATAAATAGGTAGTTAGGCACATACGTAGATCAGATAGATGTTAAATTTATAGATGTCCATAGATTAGATACGTGAGAGATGATAGAGATTAGATAGATAGATAGATAGATAGATAGATAGATAGATAGATAGATAAAAATCTGAAATGAAATATTGACAAACTGAATTAAAGAGTGCATTAAAATAACATTTCACCAAAATATAATGTGTTCTTTTAAGATATTGCTATAATATTAATTACCACCTCAAAAGTAAAATAAGAAAAAAAATACTGTAAAAGTATTTTTTTTTTTTTGCTTTTCCTAAATTGTCTTTTTTTTTTTCTTTAAGGTACTTAGATTACATAAATGTTACATAAAAACTGTAGGGGATTCCCACATGCCCCACTCCCTCCCCCTCCCACACTTTCCCACATTCACAACATCCTCCATGAGTGTGGTACATTTGTTACAATTGATGAACACATGTTGGAACATTACCACTAAGTGTAGATTGTAGTTTACTGTAGCTTAAACTCTCTCCCACGCATTTCTGTAAGTTATGACAAGTTATATAATGGCCCGTATCTGTCACTGCAACATCATTCAGGACAATTGAATATGCTGAAAATGCCACCATATTACACCTATTTTTTTTTTAAAGATACTTAGGTTACATAAATGTTGCATAAAAAATAGAAGGGATTCCCATATACACTGCTCCCCACACCTCCCATATTTTCCCACATTAACAACATCCTTCATTAGTGAGGTACATTCATTGCAATTGATGAACACATTTTGGAGCATTGCCACTAAGCATGGATTAAAGTTTACATTGTAGTTTACACTCTCTCCCACCTAATTCTGTAGATTATGGCAAGGTATATAATGTCCTGTATCTGTCATTGCAATGTCACTCAGGACAATTCCCAAGTCCCGAAAATGCCCCCATATTACACTTGTTTTTCCCTCTCCCTGCCCTCAGACCCTCCAGTGGCCACTGCTTCCACATCAATGATATTATTTCTTCCATTGCTAGAATCACAGTAAGTCTATAGTCGAATACCAGTAAGTCTACTTTAGTCCATAGTTCATTCCCCAATACTGAGGATTCTGGGATGGTGATGTCCACTCCACCTCTAATTGAGAGGGGGCTGCAATCCATTAGGGCTGATGGATGGGACTCGCTTGCAGTTATAGAGTCTCTTGGTTCCTTGGTATGGTAGTTGTCCATCATCACCTCCTTGTTAGTTGTCCCGGATGAGACCAATGAATTGGAGAGTAGGTGTAGCAACTCTGTTGAGATTCAATGCCCAGCTGGCACATGGACAGCTCAAAGATTTAAGTCTCTTGGACGTACACATACAAACTCTAGTACTAATTATAGGTTCAAATAGAAGAACAGAAGAGCCATGTGTAGGGAAACCACAACTGAGTCTAAAAAGTATTTTTATATAAATTAAATTTAGTACAGATTAAAATCATTAGCAAAACAAAAATTAAAAATAGTTGGCTAATATGATTTTTAAAAATAGCTATCATAAATCAACAGGAAAAATCATAAGTAAAACTCAAGAGGCATGCTCACTGAAATCAGATATAAGTCCATCATACCTGATAAGTTCACTAATGTTTACCATGTTTCTGTAAGTTGAAGATAAGATGTTCGGAGATAAGAATTAGAAAAGGCGGAAAGCCATTGGAAAAGAAAAACATCATTGTTTATAAAAGATGTAATTGTACTTCTAGGAAAAAAAATCAAAAGAACATATTTTTAAAAGCAATCAGAACGAATCAGAGTACAAAAAGGCTGTTAGATTCAATATAAATATAAAAAGTGGTAAAAAAATTTAGTAACTTTACTCTATATTACAAATAAATTGTTGGAAAATAGGCTAGGAAAAAAAAAGTCATTTTCCAGTTTCAACAGAAAATATAATTTACCTATCTAAGAAGAAATGAGGGAGACTAAACACTCCTAAATGGCCAAGGGTCAAAGAATGAAAGAGAAACTCAGACCAAAGGAGAGAGCCTTATAAAAGGAGCCAAGCCAAGGAGGAATTATGGAATATCATAAAGGGTGGTGTTTGATTATTTGTTTTTTTTTCCTTCTCTCTTTTTTTTTTTTTTTTTTTTTTACCCCTGAGTTTCCTTATGTTTGTCTCTTGCATGTAAGCTTATCACACTTGTTTCTTTTTCCTAGTAAGTGTATTTGATTATTTTATGGACTAAATGTTCATGGAGGATTTGGATCACAGAAGGGTTACAATGGGTACTGCGGGGGATTATTGGGGGGAGGGTGTCTGGGGGGGGGTTCGTGGGGATTGGTTCAACCGAATATGCATGAAAGATATACAAAATCATTCAAAGGATCGGGGGATGCGGCATGGTCATGATGGGTGGATAATCACACAATAAATGAGGGAATCTGAATTCCTAGCCTGGAGAGCTCTGCCACAGTCTCCAAGGGAGCAGCAATAGTCCTCTGAGTGTAGGGACAGTCCCTGTCAAAATAGGATGACCCACTGATGTTTTTTTTGTTTGTTTTTTTTTATTGATGACTACCCTTGTGAGTCTTTGCTCTTGTAAATGAGACTTAGCCTGCAGTTGTGGGGTGCCTAAGGATTGCCACCTGAGAGCCTCCTTGTTGCTCAAATGTGGCCTCTCTCTAAGCCAAACTCAGCATATGATTGCATTACCTTCCCCCCCAACGTGGGACATGACTCCCGGGGATGAGCCTCCCTGGCAACGAGGGATTAATACCAAGTGCCAACTGGCAGCTTTGTGCAGTGGCAGTATCGTAGCCAATGAGGTTTATCCGAGGCACGATTATTACTAATTGAAAACTTTTCCCAAGTGCCAACTGGAAACACAACTGGAAAAAGACCTTGAATAAAAGGGGGAAATGGTAAAGACAAATGAGTTCAAGTGGCTAAGAGACTTCAAAGAGAGTCGGGAGGTCATCCCAGAGGTAACTCTTATGCACACCTCAGTAGGAGCTCATAGAACATCTAAGTGCCTATCACCCCACTCAGTGGGGTTCCTGAGAGCTCTGGAGACACCCTGGTCCTATATAAGGGGGGATAGCCCCAGAGACTGATGCCTTATCAGTGGGTTCTATTTTGGAATCTGTGCTCCTGAGAGTGACAGAATTAGACTCAAATAAGTCCTCCCTGCACATGGTTCACCAGTCCCTTCTATTCAAACCTACATGTGATGCTGGAGTTTCTTAGGTATACTTCCAGAGACTGGAGCCTCCCGCCTACCTATGTGCCAGGTGTGCATGAAATCTAGGTGGAGCTGCAACTCCTACCCTACAGCTCAATGGACTCATCCAAGTCACCTGGTGAGGAGACAATGATGGGAAATGGCCATCTCAGGGAATGGAGAGGGCCTGCATTTGCAGGCAGGATCATCCCACCCACCATATCCATGGGATATAAGCCCTCTCTCACTTGGAGTTGGAGTGGACATCACCATCCCAGTCGCCTCTGGATTGGGGGAAGAACTATGGACTAGAGTGGACTTGATGGTATTCTCTTGCTCACATATGGTGATTCTTGCAACGCAAGAAATTATAACAATGAGGTGGAAAAAAAATAAAAAATAAAAAATAAATAAAAAAAAATAAAGGGTGGGAAGCGAGGAGCCCATTGGATTTGGCTATTATCCCCCTATAACATCCAGAGTTCAATGAAACCTGTGTGTGTGTGTGTGTGTGTGTGTGGCAGGGGAGGGGAGAAGTGCATGCTGACTTGCTTGGCTCACGGGATGAAAATGAAGTGCTAAACTTTTGAGGATTTGTTCCATCAAAAGCTAAATTTTTTTTAAACAAATCAATTTTATTGCTACATTTATTAAAGCATAAATCCATGCAAAGTGTACAATCAATGGAATTTGGTATAATCACGTAGTTGTGCATTCACCACTTTAATCATTTCTAGAGAATTTTCATCATTCCAGTAATAATAATAATAATAATAATATTAAACAAAAACCAAACAAAACTCATCCCCTCTCAATTTCTCAATGCTTTCTGCCATAATAGCTGCTATTCTGTTTCCTTCTCTCTAGTATATTTGTATTTATATTTTGTAAAAACAGTCTTATATATGCAATACCACCCATAGTTGTACTTTACATGAGGTTTCACTATGCTATAAAGTTGCATGTTACATCTTTTAACTTTCCTTCTGTAATATACATGTCCTTAGGTTTTCCCTTTCAACCACTGTCAAACCCATATAACAGCTCTGCTAGTCACAAACGCCATGATGTGCTCTCCCATTTCCATTCATTTCCAAAGATTTACAAACAACGTTTTAACCAATTCTGCACAGATTAACCCCCGGCTTTCCATTCTCTACCCTCATTCTATTTTCTGGTGACCTGTATTCTAATTAATAATTCCATGAGTTTACATAATATATTTGGTTCATAATAGTGCAAATCAAAACTACAATGAGATATCATTTCTCACCTATTAGACTGGCCACTATTAAAAAGTCAGAAAGCTGTAAATATTGGAGAAGCTGTGGAGCCATAGGAATGCTTATTCACTGTTGGTGGGAATGTAGAATGGTACAGCCACTGTGGAGGACTGTTTGCAGTTCCTAAAGAAATTGAATATAGACTTGCCACGTGACCCTGCAATACCGTTATTAGGTATATACCCAGGAGAACTGAGAGCAGTGACATGAACAGACATCTGCACACTGATGTTCATAGTGGCATTATTCATGATTGCCAAAAGTTGGAAACAACCCAGATGTCCATCAACCAATAAATGGATAAACAAATTGTTGTGTATTCACATGATAGAATATTATGCAGCTGTAAGAAGAAATAAATTTGTAAAACATATGAGAACATGGATGAACCTGGAGGACATTATGTGAGGGAAGCAAACCAGACACAAAAGGACAAATACAGTATGATTGCACTATTATGAGCTAAAAGCTAGATTTTAAGTCTCAGACATGTCAACAGTTTGACCACTTTGGCTTGATCATTCAAATTTTCCAGGAGGAGTAAATTAACATGCCAAGAAAAGACAGCCTGGCTGCACGTCTGTTGGAAGCAGACATAAAGTGATCAATCGGAGAAGGTTTCTGCAAAAGAACAACTTCCACCCTTTTCCCGGTGTGCTCAGTGTTCCATTAGCTGCAGTCCCCCTGCCGACAGGCACCTCAACTAATGATTCTAAGAAATCAATTTATTTTACTAAAATCTGATTTGCAAGCACACCACCAGCCAACCCTGTACCCAAAATAAAGTGATGAAGGGCAACGTACTTCAGTGTAAGTAGTATTTGCTCAAGTTCAAACTCACAGAATTGAAAACCAATCACTAAACCTAATTTATTTACAGTATAGATAAATATACCTATTACTAAAAAGATAAGAGAAATTAGAATTAGCAATTCGAGTATGTGGTCTAAGAGGAGTCTTTCAATCACTAACTTTGAACTAAAATTCTAAAATGCAGCAGAAAATAATACTAACATGTCCTTCACATGAAAATACGCGTACACACAGATACAAACGTGCACCTAAAATCTGTGGCCTAGAAATCAAAATGCTTGGACTTTGCTTCCAGATGGCTACTAAATTACCTCTTTGTGTTTCAGATTTCAGTCATTTAGATGATAAAAATAACTAATTTTTAAAACCGATAATAAATGAATAAGGTTGTAAAGAACACAGGGCTTGACTCAGGCTCCTTCAATAAGTCACATAACCATCTGATCCCTCTTTTTCTCACATTATCACCATGACGATGGGTTTAAACATAGCTCATAATGATAAATTACTGCGTAACTGTGAAATGTAATTTTTGCCCATCTAGCCAGTTTACAGTGAAGTTGTAAAGATATCAATCTCTAGAAGAAAAGCGTTTTGAACCATTTTTAAACCAAAGGAGGGATGTGCATCTAAGGCAGTTTGAATATGTAGTATCTCAATGCCCTTATGAGTTACCAAATTTCACGTGACGAAGTTAATGTTTTCCTACACATTTGTAGTATTTTATATTTTACCAAATTTTGACTTCATTGCAAAACAGGCTGTTTTAGTTTGCCAAAGGGCTGCTGATGCAAGATGCCAGAAATGGGTTGGCTTTTATCAAGGGGATTAATTGGGGGTAAAAAGCTTATGGTTCCAAGGCTGTGGAGGGTCCAAGCCGAGGCACCATCAGAGATGCTTTCTCTCCAAAGCCAGCTACCCTGTGGCGAAGGTGGCTGCAGCTCTCGGCTGAGGTCTCCGACTTTCGGCAGCTGTAGGCAGAGCTGGGCTAGGCTTGCCTGGCCTCCTCGCTCTCTCTGGGCCTCGGCTCTTTGAGCCTCTCCAGGGCTGTCCTCCTCGCAGCTCAGCTGCGGGTGAAAGCCCCCTCACGTGTCAGCATCAAACAGGGCGGCTTCCTCTCCTGTGCCGGGCCGGCTCTTTGCGCCTCCCTTTAGATTAGACCCAGCAAGAGGGCAGAGCTGCCAACGCAGACGGTGCCGCACTGACAGAGGCCAGTCCAACGGGTCTCACACCCACGGGAAGGGATTAGTTTAAAACATCATCTTTTTTTTTTTTTTTTTTTTTTTTTAATTTTTTTTATTATGGGTAGAAATCAAAATTCTCACAATATATACAAACATTTGCAAAATGATATATAAATATATATGCATATATGTGTATTTGCTTACAAAAATGTTATTTATATATATATATATACATATATTTTAAGAGGTGCTTAGATTACCCAAAAAATTACACGGAACCCACTGGGATTCCCATGTTGCCCACCTCCCATCTTTTGCTTTTGGGGATTCACAAAATTCAAACTGTCCCACAGGCCAAGTCCTTCCAGACACAGGTTTAAAATTACAGTCACTTTTCCAAAGATGGGGACTTAGAGATAATCTGGGCAAATAATGTAAATTTAAACTGCATCACGTGCTGTGCACATAAAAGGCAATAGAAGGACACCCTGAAAAGGGGGGGAGCCCTTGAAGGACAGACAGGCGGCGGTTCCTGGGCGCTGCGGGGAAGCACCCTGCTCTGGAGCTCCCACCCACCGAGCCTGGGCAACTCATGCACCTTCACTAAAAATACCTGCCCGGGTCACACGGTGGTTCTGGGGGTTTAAAAAGATTATGTGGAAAGTTCTTGCGTCACACTGAGATTTTAATAGGTTTCCACAAATGTGAAGCAGCTGGTTGACAGAAAAGCTGAAGGTGGCAGGAGAATGTAACAGAATCCGAACTAATTGAGCCCTCCACCAGAGAGAGGAAGTCTTGGGGCCCCACGGTGCACTCAGCAGCTGAGAAGAAGGTGGAAACAGGTTAAAGCAAGGAGCACAAGGACCGAGTCATTTGCAGGACGAAAGAGATGGTGCAAAGGGCTCCAGACGGCACCTTGAGAGAAGACTAAACACACACTCAAACCTCACAGGCACACACACTCATACAGGCTTTCACACACTCACACACCCTCATAAACACACACTCACACTCACACACCTCCACCCC
This sequence comes from Tolypeutes matacus, assembly GCA_026826555.1. Classification (NCBI taxonomy): domain Eukaryota; kingdom Metazoa; phylum Chordata; class Mammalia; order Cingulata; family Chlamyphoridae; genus Tolypeutes; species Tolypeutes matacus. Next base: position 1,222,349 of record JAKSZT010054014.1, read on the forward strand.
ATTGTTCAGGGAAAAAAAGCAATGAAAGCTCAGTGCATTTATAGGTAATTTTTTCTCCTTGTCTTGGACTCTTTCGTGTGATTTATATATTTTAGAAGTAAATTTCATTTTTGTCCTGTTAATAAAAGTACCATAATAGTTTCCATCTTTAAAGAGCTCTGAGGCTTTTCCATATTGAATGAAAGTCTGACCCATTTGTCTGCCCCTGGTCACCTAGTGGCAGTGCCCCCATTAAAGGTAAGTTGCAGGCGGAGAGAGGGCAGTAGGACACACCTGGTCCCTGCTGACAAACCGGGAGCCCAGGGAAGCCGCCTGGGAAGGGGGTCCCCTAGGCTGAGACAGAGTGTGGCCCAGGGGTCAGACCAACATCAGTTGGAGGTTCAAGCATCAAATGCTTCTTGACAAAGACCTTGCAGCCTTCCATGAGTCCAAGAGTGAGAGTCATCATTCTGAGCGCTTTTCTTTTTGTTTGAGAAACTTAGCGGGTCAAGGGAAATACAACATCCCCTGGACTGGCAGAGACTGCAAGTGCCCTGAGAGCCAGGGGCTTATCTCGTGTGCTCTAGGAGACTCGGGGGAAAGGGCAGGAGAGACCTGCCAGGGAGGTCGTGAGCATTAGATGTGTGTGCATGTGGGTATGTGGCATGTGTGTGTATATACGTACACAGGTGTATATATATGTGTGTGCAAGTGCCTGTGTAGGTAGGCAGGCAGATTAGATAGATAGACAGATGATAGAAGATAGAGAGAAGCGTGTTCATGTTTACTTGTTTAGCAGAGAGTGTAAGGGGGTAAAATACAGGATGCAAACTTCTTAAGCCACACAATTAATGGAGGGCCTCAAAGACCATGGTTAGAAAATCAAAGTTAATCAACAGGAGTTTAGAAAAGACTGCAGATTTCTGAAAAGAGAAGAAGCATGGTCCCAACAATAGACAGGCAGGGAGGGAGGGAGCGGAAGGAGGGGAAAAGAGGAGAAGGAGGGGAGAGAGGAAGAGGAGAGAGGGAGAGAGAACTGGAAAGAGGGAGCGAGAGAGGGGAGGAGAGGAAGGGGAGGAGAGGGAGGGAGGGACAGAGAGAGGAAAGGAGAGAGGGAAGGAGAGAGACAGTGGGAAGGGGGGATAAAGAGAAAGCATCTATGGGAGTCTCCATGTGAGGCTAAAGGAGAAAAGCCACCAGGATGACTCCACATTTCTGAGCACAAGAAACTTTCAGAGCAAAATAAGCAAAGGCCCACGCTCAAGCTCTCCCTGACCAGCCACGTCTCCACGGCCTCTCCTGAGGCACCCAGGCTGGGCTGCCACAGGCTCTGGGCTCAGATCTGCAGCCGTGGCCTTCCCACCTCCTCGGGAGCCATTTCTCCACCAAAGGCCCTGACCACGCAAGTCTTGCCATACTTAGAGGGTTTCACTTCAGAAAGTTGAGCTTGCAGCCCAGGAATTCTGGTTCATCCCGCTTGAGTCGAGCCTAATTGTACCAGCTAAGGGGAAGGGGACCCCTGTGCCGTGATACGCAGCAAGGGCTTTGAGCATCAATCTAGACTGTTCCATGCAATCCGGTCGATGTAGATGCACTATTTTTAGGGTGTTTAATGACAAGGTTTGGCCCAATTTCACTACTGCAAATACTCACTAGCATGAATAAAAATGATAGGAAAACTATGAAAACAGAAAACTTCTGCACTACAGTCTGTGTAGACCACAGGCGTCCAAATCCCTGCCCGTAACCACTGAGTTACTCGGAAAGGCAAAAAGAACGCCCTCTAACTTCCTCTGCTTCGTCCTCCAAACTGATGATCAAACAAATCTTGTTTTTCAAAGAATGATACAAATAGTACACCAAGTACACTCTCAACAAGTCGAAAGCCTCAGCCACGGGGAACGTGAATGACCTTCATCTGGGTCATCCCTTCCACAGAGCCACTGACACCCCCCATTTCCCGCCCCCGTCAAGAGGGCCAGGGCCCCTCTAGGCCTTGCGCCAGCTCCGCGGCAGCCTCCCCCGGGACACGGCAAGGTGCCCTGCTCCAGGGCCACCCCCAGCCAGTCCACTGCCTGCCGTGGCTGGAGAGCAGGTGGCCAGGACAGCTTGGAAGGCAGGGCACCCACCCTCCATCCTGCCCCCACGAGCTCAGTGGCTGGCCAACAAGGCTGCCAGTTACAACCAAAGACAAGAATAACACGCACACACACACCCCTCAGGTGTGATTTAGGACAATTTTGCTATGATCATCAGGATCAGATATTCAGCACACCCAGAGCTCTTGCACTGCAGACCCAGTTAGAGGGCGCGAGCTGCGTGCTGGTGATGGCGCCTCAGAACTGGGTCAGCTCCTCTCAGCAAGGACGTGGGCAGCCTCCAGCCACACCAAGAGCTGAGCCTCCAAGTGGGGCAGGTCCGGAGGGCGCCTCGGCTGTGAAGCCCGCAGGGGCCAGGGCGGGGCGCAGAGAGGAACAGCTTCAGCAGGCAGCGCTCAGAGCAGGGCACTCTCCCCACCACCCAGGCCAGCCCTGGGGCGGCAGTTTGGTTCCCAATTTCTCTGCACAGCAAATTAAGTTTTAGGGAAAAGCAGGACCCCTGGGCTGGATCCTGCATAAGCCGCGTGAGCTCTGAAAGAAGGATGATTAGCTCATCAGCACTTTGCCATCCACACAGTCAGGGAGCAGACGCACCGCGCACACTCACACATGCATGCACGCGCATGCACACTCACATGCTCACACTTGCCCACACACACATTCATAAACAGCTGCACACATTTATACACATACACTCACATCTACACACTCACACACACTTCCACTCACATACACACACATTCACACTCTCACATGTGTACCCACTAACATACACAGGCATACACTTACATGCATTTGCACACGCATGTTTATACACACACACCCATACACTCACATACACACACATTTACACACATACATACACTCACACACATTCACTGTTTTCATTTCCTTTGGCTGCTCAAGAAAATATCATGCAATGGGTCGGTGTAAACAATGGGAATTTATTAACTCATGGTTTTGAGGCTAAAAGGAAGTCCAAAGCAAGGTGTCTTCAAGGCGATGCTTTCTTCCAGGAGACTGGCATTCTGGGCTGGCTGCAGGTGATCCTGGGACCTGGGCTCATCTGTCACATGACAGAGCACCTGGCGGCCTCTCGTGGCCTCTCTGTTCTCTGCCGCGTTCCCTTGGATTCAGCGTGCTTCCCATGGCTTTTTCTCTCACCTGCTTGCATTTCATTCTGCCTGTAAAGGGCTCCGGTGATAGAATGAAGGCCCATCCTGATTAAGGTGGGCCACAGCTTAACTGAGGTCACCTCATCCAAAGGTCGTACTTAAAATGGGTTCACATCCACAGGAATGGATTAAGTTTCAGAAATCATTTTACTGGAGTGCATACAGCTCCGAAACACCACACTCACACACTCATATACACATACACACTCACGAACACATGCACACAGTCACATACACACATTCAAACACGCATATATTCACACACTCACACATATTTACACAGCTCCTTCACACACACCCACATAAACTCACACACACACATTTACACATTCACACACTCACACACATACTCCACGGCTTCCCTAATGCCACGCCATGGACCAGCCCACCCTAAGCCACTCAATCAGAATTTCCATGTCTGGGGCTCAGAAATCTGACTTTTTAACCAGCTCCCCAGTGATTTCTGAGAATTAGACATGTGGGGCAACAACTGATAAAGATTCCAGAAGACAGCTTCTCTCAGTCAATGAGGAAACTGAAGTAGGGTGGTCATGCAGCTGTTGGCAGTGAAATCAGAGCAAGAAGCCAAGGCTCTAGATTTCCAGCCTGGCTTCTCCTTCAGCCCACAGAAGCTCAGTGCATAAGAAGCCCAAGGACCTCTTACCCATTTAACGTATTTATTGAGCACCTTCTATGTGCCTGTCCTCTGACAGGCACCAAGCAAAGCCAACATGGTTCCGTCCCTCCTGAACTTACATTCCAGAAGAGGGGACAGATATAATAGAAGAGCCCGATAAATGCACATAAACTGTGATAACAGTTATAAAAGGAAAGTACTGAGAGCTGGCTGGGACATCTGGTATCGCAGAAAGTTTCTCAGTGGTATGGGACCTAAAAACTGAAGGACGAGAGGAATTGCAGAATAGGGCTAGAGGAGAGGTGAATTATAGGAGAATATTCCTCCTGGCAGACCCATGGCAGCAGCTAGCCCTCTCTGGCTCCTAAGTGGGGAGGCTTGGAAGGGAGTGGACAGGTGGACATTTGTGTCAGAGGATACCTGCCAAAAGGCAGAAAATGTTCAATTCAGACTTTCAAAAACCCTTAGTGCTTGGAAGGGATTAAATTAGAAAAGAGTAAATCCCCAAACCATTAAGTAATACAAGAATCTCAGAGGCTTTGTGTTTTGTGGAAATATGTTTATTACCTTTCAAGAATTGGAAATGTTCTCTTCACCTGAGCAGATTCCATCTAACAACTTGCACATTGGTTGAATTCTATCCAATTAGACTTATTGGGGCATAAAGGTGTATACGGTAGGATTATTTGGATACAAGCAACAGACAACTCACTGTAGCTAATTGAGGCAAAGAAACAATAAATGACTGGAAGGATGAAGGAGATCAAAATGAAGAGACAGCAAGGAAGGCAACAGGGATAGAGGACACTTATTGTCTTTGTACAAGTACCTGGCCTAGCTTCACCACCCATCCCATGTTCCCCCTGAACCTGATCAGCAGAATCTTTCTAAAGGAGTTAACTTAAATGTCATTCCTGAGGGGCCAGAGCTCTGAAGACCCTCATGTGTAGGGTGCAGAGATCTTCCATTCACCCATACCAAATCGTTAGTAGTAAAAGGAGGACACCTGTGATGCCCAGGCTACATCCCTACACCCAACTGTCCCTAGTTTTCAATGTTATTTTCCCTTGATATTCAGTCATTTACTCCAAATGTATGAAACCTTGTGTTGTGTGTGTGTATTGAGTTTGGTTTGATTTGGTCTATTTTCCTCGTGAGCCCAGATGCTCAAAATGGCCAAATGGAAGTTTCATCTTCTATGTACAAATTCCACAAGGGCAGAGGAGCTGTTCTCTTGTGTTGGCCAATGAGCCCTCAGGCCCTAGAATACTGTGGGATGCACGGAAGCATGAAATAAATATGTGGTAAAAGAATGAATTTCTCTGAAGGGTGTGGCCTCATGATGCCCCTGGCCCCTCACCATCCTCTCCACATAGACACTGCCTTGCCAGAAGTAATACTATAAGTGGAAAACAGGGCTACTCCATACCTCCTCTTCCCCCTTTTATGGACAAGACCCCAGTTTTTCCTAGACAGAATGAACCTGTAAAAACTTGATTTCCCGGGTTCTCTGGCAGCTAGCCATGACCTTGTGACATGGTGAGCAGAATTCTAGTTGGCAGGGCATGAGAAAAACAATTGTTTTCCTAATAAAAGGGACAGACTCAGCTGGCATTTGCATTTCACCTTTCAACTGTTCCCCTCCTTCCTACCTGGAAATGGCCATAATGTCATCTTGAGATCAGGAAGAAGAAAGCTACATGGTAAGGAAGTAAGAGCAGAAAGACAAAAGGAGCGAGGGTCACCAACACTGGGGAGCCTGGCGCCAGCCCTGGACCACCTGCCTCCAGGCTTCTTGCTACATGAGAAAAATAAACCAGAATTTGATTAAGCCATGGCGCTCATTGGTCTGTCCCATGCATGACTCGAGCAGAGTCAGACTGGGCAGAGAACAAAATTCCAGATCCAGAATAAGTGTCCATCCAGTTAGCAGAGAAAATTGCCCCCACCAGGATAGAAGGGGTCCAATGGAATCTACTTGCTACCAATTAACTAATGGCCTCTTGGAGATATGGTATAAGTGTAAGAGGAACAATGTGAGAAGGTTACAATATCAAGGAAGATTCTATACCAACAGTCTGGAGCAGGCAGGATCCAGGGGCTTCAGAAAGGTCTCCAGCAGCGGGAGCCAACTATGGACTAAGCAAGGCATCAGCACTGCCAAAGGATCAATTCCCTTCTGGCACCACTTTGCTCAGGATAGAGTTCAGGAAGGAGCAGAGGACATGTGCATACCCTTTGGTTGCCCTTTCTCGTTACAAATGTCTACAGCACCTTCTCATACCAAAATCCAAGAAATTGCTTTTTGTGAAAGAACGTATTAGAGTCACTCTAATTCCAGCCAGTCAATGGGAGACATGCCCTGCATCAATATAATGCACTGACTCAGCCCCAGGGCCTCAATTCCCTGAGCCTCTCCATCCAAAATTACCAATCCCCTCTTTAGAGAAACTCATTAGCACGGCTGCCTGGCTCTAATAAATCAGCTGTGGCCATGGGCCAGGATCATACATCACAGAGGGAGGGTGGACGTTGGGGTGGGCAGGTGAGGTGGGACAGAGCCTGAGCCTTTGTGGTTGGGGAACAAACACATACAAAGTGCCGCCTTTTGGCAACCTCCTTACAACTAACCATTGGTATTTCTCCAGGGGATTTCCCATCATTTCATTGAAGGCCTTTTAATCACAGTCTTAACTTTTCCATGCCCACATATTCCCTTACAACTTCCTGAAAAGTCTCTACATTTGGAGAAGGTACTCAGAGGAGTACACCCCCATGCTCCCCCATTCCCTCCCCAGCTACAATTCCAGGAAGGAGGCTCTGTTGTGATAGTATCTTAAAATACTAAGAAACACCAGAACATTGTGGCAATATTTTCTTAATTAAAGACACAATTTTTTACTGTTTGGATCGGTGCAGAAACAAGGGCAGAATCAACAGCAGCAGGGAAGAAACCCCATCCATCAAGCCCTTGGCTCCTGAAGACAGACAAGCAAACAGGCAACGTCAGTGTGATGGGCTCACAAAAGCACTCCTCCAGGGGGCCAGGGGAGCACAAGGGAAACACACCTCACCAAGTGTGGGAGATCAGAATTTCCTGAGGAGGTAACGACTAACCTGTGCTTCAGGTAGGAGCACCTGTAGACTTCACAAGCAGGAATCAGCCAGCTGGAACATACATATGATCATTTATTGATTAGAAGTATGGGGTGGAGGTATTAGTTAATGATTGCTGCGTAACAAATTACCCCAACCTTAGCAGCTGAGAACCACATGTATTATCTCACAGTTTGTATGGGTCAGGAAACCAGGTGTGGCTTAGCAGAGTTCTCTAAGGGTTTCCCACACAGCTGCAGTCAAGGTGTCAGCATCTCAAAGCTCAATGGGAGAGGATTGTTCCCAGTGCACTCACGTGATTGTTGGCAGAGTTCGTTTCCTCATTGGATTCCACCCTCAGGTCCTTGCCATGTGGACCTCTCCATAGGGCAGCCCACCACATGGCAGCCTGCTTCATGACAGTGAGTAAGCGAGAAAAGTCAGAGAGAGTGTGAGGACATGGAAGTCATGGTCTTGTGTAGCCTCATATTGGGAGTGACATCCCATCACTTTTGCCTATTCTATTCCTTAAAAGCAACTCACTAGGTCCAGCCCACACTCAAGAGGAGGGAATTACACATGGGCATACTCACCGGGAGGCAGGGACAGCTGGGGACCATCTTAGAAGCTGCCTACCACCAGAGTGATCCAAAGACCCCGTGAAAGACCAACATAGGACATTCGTGGAGCTGTAGCCAGGAGCACAGAGGGGTGAGCGGGATGAGGGGCGGTGAAAGGAGAATGAAGGGGAGCAATGCCAATGACCAGGGGCTACAGACAATGGGACTGTGTGTGGAAAGAGACACTTGGTATATCATTTTAAAAGATTGGTCCAGAAGTTTATTCTGGGTTCACTTTTGGTCTAGATAATGGCAACCATTATTTACCATTGATTGTCTAGAGAGCCCGCCTTCTGCACCGTGATTGGCCATCAAGGAAGAGTTCACCGTGTAAAATGTTCAGCACCAATGAGAGGAATTAGGCATGGAGTAAAGGAGTTGCAGTCTATTTCTTCTATTCTTTAGGCTTTTGCCCAGTGTAGAGAAGCATTTTGGGTGGTGATATTTGGGGAGATATTGTTAAGGACAGGATGTGCCTTACTCTTGAGACAACTACGAATTTATAGATTTCAGGGGGCCAAGACATTATCTAAGAAAATGGAAGATGACAACTAGCTAACATGGCAGCTTCATACTCTGAGATAAGAAGAAAGTTAAAGGGATTTTGTGATTTCCTTCTTGGCTATCCTGTCTTGGTGGGTCAAGGATTTGGAGCCGAGGTCCTGCTCAGGAATGCAGGGCTGAGTTTTCGTTCCTATATACTTTTTTTTTTTTTCAGTAATTTTTTTTTAATTTGATAATCATGTATTCTGTTTATTTTATTTATTTATTTATTTAAAGATGCTTAGATTACATAAATGTTACACAAAAATTACAAGGATTCCCATGTCCCCCCCCACACACACCTCCCACAACATCAAACTTAAACATCCTTCATCAATGTGGCACATCACCTGCAATGGATATACACATCCTGGGGCTTTGCCCCTAAGCATGGACCATAGTTCACATTGTAGACCACACTCTCTCCCACACAGTTCTGCATGTTATATGCTGATATAAAATGGCCTATAGCTGTCGTTGCCTTGTCAATCAGGACAATTCCCAAGTCCTGAAAAAGCCCCTGTATTACACTGCTTTTCCCTCTCCCTGCCCCCAGAGCCTCCAGTGGCCACTGGCTCCACCTCAGTGTTGTAATTTCTTCCATTGCTTGAATCACAATATGTCTACAACAGAATACCATTAAGTCCACTCTAGTCCATAGTTCTTTCCCCAATCCTGAGGAGTTTGGGATGGTGATGTCCACTCCACCTCCAAGTGAGAGGGGCTTATATCCCATGGATATGGTGGATGGGATTATCCTGCCTGCAGCTGCAGGCCCTCTCCATTCCCTGGGATGGCCGTTGTCCATCATTGTCTCCTCACCAGGTGACTTGGGTGAGTCCATTGAGCTGTAGAGTGGGAGTTGCAGCTCCACCAAGATTCCAGGCATAGCTGGCACATGGGCAGGCCAGAGGCTCCAGTCTCTGGAAGTATACGTACAAACTCCAGCATCACATATAGGTTTGAATAGAAGGGACTGATGGACCATGTACAGGGAGGACTTATTTGAGTCCAACTCAGTCACTCTCAGGAGCACAGATTCCAAAGTAGAGCCCACTAATAAGGCATCAATCTCTGGAGCCATCCCCCCTTATATAGGACCTGGGTGTTTCCAGAGCCCTCAGGAGCCCCTCTGTGTGGGGTGATATCCACTTTGGTGTTCTGTGAGATCCTACTGAGGTGTGTGTAAGCATTACCTGTGGGATGACCTCCCGACTCTCTTTGAAGTCTCTTACCCACATGAACTCATTTGTCTTTACCTTTTCCCCCTTTTATTCAAGGTCTTTTTCCAGTTGTATTTTCAGTTGATACTTGGTATTAATCCCTCGTTGCCAAGGAGGCTCATCTCCGGGAGTCATGTCCCACGTTGGGAGGAAGGTAATGCATTCACACACTGAGTTTGGCTTAGAGAGAGGCCACATTTGAGCAACAAGGAGGCTCTCAGGTGGCAACCCTTAGGCACCCCATAACAGTAGGCTAAGTTTCAATTACAAGAGCAAAGATTTGTAAGGCTAGTCATCAATAACAAGAACCCATCAGTGGACCATCCTCCTTTGCCAGACACTGCCCCTGCACTCAGGGGACTGTTGCTGCTCCCTTGGAGAATGTGGCAGAGCTCTCCAGGCTGGGAATTTAGTATTCCCTCATTTATTGAGGGATGTCTACCTACTGTGACCATGCCCCACCCCTCGATCATTTGAACAATTTTGTTCCTATATACTTTGACCCAGGCAAGCTGACCCAGCCAGGAAGTGAATTCTCCCACCTCAAAAGCCCTGAGTCTGCATCGTCCAGCACACATGTGCCACAATTTATGGGTTAATTGGGGGAGGGACCAAGAAGTCAGATCAGAGCCCCTTCCGATGCTTTTAAAACCCTACCGGGAAGTGGAAGTGGCTCAAGCGATTGGACTCCCATCTAACAGGAGGTCCAGGGTTCAATTCCTGGGGCCTCCTGGTGAAAGGCAAGCTGGCCCACACAAAGTGCTGCCCCACACGGAGCCCTGGCCTGAGCAGAGAGCTGGCACATCAAGATGACACAACAAAAAGACACAGAGGAGAGACAATAAGAGACACAGCAGACCAGAAGCTGAGGTGGCTCAAGAGATTGAGCACCTCTCTCCCATTCCAGAAGATCCCAGGATTGGTTCCCAGTGCTGCCTAAAGAGAAGACTAGCAGACACAGAAGAACACACAGCAAATGGACACAGAGAGCAGACAGCGAGTGCAAAAACAAAGGTCGGGGGAGGAGATAAGTAAATCTAAAAAAGACTCTACCGTAAGCAGCGTGTCTTGAGTGGAGAAAGAGCGAGGGCTGAACTCACAGCTCTCCTCATCAAATTCCATTCTTTTTAGCAAAAGTGCACAATTTCTTATGTCTAAAAACCCAAGTTGCTGAAAAATGTCGTCCTCTTTCCTCCAGAGTTAGTTTTTTTTTTTAACATTGCTTTCATATCCATGCATCACTACAAATGTAGCAAAATTCACAGATATTAATTATTACAAGTTTAGAAAAATCACAAATCGTGGTAAAAATGCAGTGGCATTATAAAGTTATATAGTTGTAAACTACTAGTATTCTCCCTGTCAAAGTTCCTGCCCAACCCTCTCTCCTTCCATCTCCTACACAAGTTTAAAGGCTTAGACTAAATTCCATGCCTTCTATCATGTGTTCCCAGATCCCAAACCACATTGACCCCTCTTTCCTCTACACTTCTGTCTCTTCTGTACCAGAGGAGATGGCTTCTGATTGTATAAGTTTATGGTGGTTGCACGTGAATTGCCTCTAATCTCAAGAGCGAAGACTGTAATTTACATTAAACTGTATGACTCTTGGTACTTCACTGAGCACAAATGACTGCTCAGTATGCCCTTATTAGCTGAATGAGCAGCTGCCCACTTCAAGGGGAAAGAGGCAGGGAGTCCACTCTCCCACAGGGCTTCAGTCCTGGAGTGAATAGAAATAGATTGTGGGCACCTGCACTGGCCCTACTGTTAAAAAGTAGGAAGAGCCCACTAACTCTGAAGAATCACCAAGATAGAGTATGGCTCCAGCGTTAACATCTGCAATTGCGGAGAATATGGCAGGGGTAAGCCTGTATGTGCTCTTCATAAAACTCCAAACTCTATACCGAACGAGAGCAGCCTTAAAAAATGCAAGAGGTATTTCCCAGTTTCCAAGATTCTTTATCATGTGCCCTAATTTTAACATGTTGATAATAAAAGTTTATCTTAATTTTATAATGGAACTGATAGAAAATTTGCAAATATGTTTTATGTAATTCATATCCAGAAGAGATCAGTTATTAATACATAAGTAATGTTTAGTTCTGCAAAGGTGAAGCACTTTGTCCAAAATTTACTTTTGAAATGTATATACTCCCAAATGAATAATTCATTTGTTTTATATAGCTGAATTCATAAATACTTAGCATTGGGTGGTTTATGCTAGGTATAACTGACTGTGGTTGGAACAAATTACTATGGAAGCAAAAGGTTATATTGTTAAGAATCATAAAATGAAGAAATAAAAATATATTTCAACCTAATTATTCAATAATTGAAAAAACATTTCTATGTAATCTTCTCTGTCATTCAGACTCTCTTTAGCCCAACTTCACTTGTTTGCTAAAATCACTATCAAAAGCAGTAATATAGGGTAAAGGGAGGAATCAAAATTCAATTAATGCCACTTTAATGTACAGTTTTTCTATTTATGGGCTTCAGGAGAAGAAACAGTGAAGATAGTGGTTTAAATTTGTTTGTTTATTTGTTTGTTCTGGAGCCAGGGATTGAATCCTGGACCTCGTGTGTGGGAAGCCAGTGCTCAACCACTGAGCCACATCCGCTCCCCTGAGTTGGTTTTTTATTTGTTTTTTGCTTGTTGGTTGTTTTTTTGTTTTTAGGAGGCACCGGGGACCAAACCTGGTACCTCCCATGTGGGAAGCAGGCACTCAATCTCTTGAGCCACATCTGCTCCCTTAACTTGTTTTATATACTAAATTTGTTTTCCAAGCCAATGGGAAAAAGAAGATCTCTTTATACAAAGGACCTGGCCACACATCTTGGTCATTACTCATTAAAAACAAGAGAGCTTTAACCCAGAACACATGAAAGAAAGATCAATCAATTAAACTAAAGGAAGCACAAACAAAATTCTAAGTGCTTAAAAAAATCCAGAGTCATAAAACAAATTAAAAATCCAGAAAAATTTGCAACCTAGTTCACAGAGAAGAGCTTATTGCTTTAATACATAGTTAGCTCCAACAAATCTTTAAGAAATAGACCAATGATGCAATAGCAATAAGTGGGCAAATGATATAATGAAGTTTACATTAAAAGAAATACAAATGGCTCTGAAACAAATGGAAAGATTCTCAAATCCATCCTTCCATTTCTCACTCAAAAGTTGTAATCATTCTCGACTCTTCTTTCTCTCTCTCTCTCTCTCTCCATATCTAATAAGTCAGCACATCCTATTGTCTCTTTAAAAAAGATGCAGGGGGCGGATGTGGCTCAAATGGTTGGGCGCCCGTCTGCCATATGGAGGGACCTGGGTTCGATCCCCGGGACCTCCCGGTAAAATAAAAAATATATATATAGAAGGCGCATGGGCTGCCAGGCTCTGTGTGCTGGTGAGCCGCTAGGCCCCGGGAGCCATGCAGCAAGATGATGACGCAACAGGAGAGAGACGCAGGGGAGAGACAAGACGAGGTGCTCTGAAAGCTCCGGAAGCCAGGAGCCGAGGTGGCACAGGAGGCAGAACACCTCTCTCCTACATCGGAGGTCTCCAGGATCGAATCCTTGTGAAGACTGGAGGAGGAGGATGAGAAGAGATGGCAGGAAACAGACACGGAGAATTGCCCAGCGAATGGACACAAAACAGCAAATGGGGAAGGGGGGGTTTAAAATGGATAAAGTAATTAAATAAATCTTTAAAAAATAAAAAATAAAATAAATAAAATAAAAAAATAAAAATAAAAAAGATACAGACTCTGTCTCACTACTCACCAACTTCACTGCTACCACTGGTCCAAGCCACCATGCATTTACTGCAGTTCCTAACTGAGCTCTCTGCTTCCACACTTGCTCCCCTCCACTATCACCCCAGTGACTCTTTTGGAATGCAAGGCAGTGACATTGCTCCTTCACTCCTTTGCCTATTTTCCTACATTAGTTCCCCATCTCAGAGTAAAAGCCAAAGTCCAGTGGCACTAAGACCCTACATGTCCACCTTCTCGACCTCCCTGACCTCCTATCCTATGACTGTCCCTCATGCTCCCTCCACTCCACAATCTCAGCTTCCTTATTAAGCCTCAAGCATCCTGTGGCAGATTGTATTTCTCAAAGAAGACAGAAACAATATCACCCACTCATGTGCTTTTATATAATGTGACCTTCCCAGTCCCTCTCATCAAAAGGTAGTGTCTATGGCCCCTACCCTGGGTGTGTGTCAACTTCCAACAATAAGCATGGCAGAAGCAAGGCTGTATGAATTCCAATGTCAGGTCATGAAAAGCCATGCAGCTTCCACATGGCTCTCTTGAAATCTTTCTTCTCAGGATGCTCCCTCTCAGAAGCTGCCTCCAAGCTGGGAGAAGCCCCGGTGTCAAGGAGTCGCCATATGCAGGTGCTCTGAGCTCAACCATCCCAGCTGAGCCCTGCCTTCAAATCATCCCAGCCCAGATGCCAACATGTGGCTGAAGGAGCCTCCAGATGCCCTCAAGTCACCCCCACCTATTCAAGTCTTCCCAGCTGTGGCCAAAATCCCTGGGGAGTGAGAAAAATGCCCCCACTATGGCTTGTCCAATTCCTGGTCCACAGGATCCACAGCATAATAAAATGATTGCTGTTCTGCGACATTCCATTCAGGTTGTTTGTGACAGCAATTGCCAAGCAGCGCAAAAGCCAAACAAATCCCAAAGGCTCTATCCTTGCTGCTGCGTCTTCCTAGGTACTCATGTGGTTCTCCCCTCGTTGCACTAAGATCAGCTGCTCTAAGAGACCTCCCTGCATGCCCTTCAAAACTACAACCATCTCCCTGCACGCTTTAAACTCCCTTCCCTGGTTTCCTGTTCCTCATCTAACTTATCACCATCTTACCTGCTCTATATTTCGCTTACTTATTTCCCTTTGCCTGTCACCTCTGACTAAGATGTCAGCTCCACAAGAACAGGGGGTTGGGGGCTTGCTTTGTTCAACGCTGTATCACTAACACCTAAAACTGTGCCCAGCATATTACATGTGCTCACCTAATATTAGCAGAATGAATAAAGAAATGAATGAATGAATAGACCTCACCCATAAAAGAACTGCGAATCAAAACTTGAGTGACATGCTATATTTTACCTATCAGATTCACAAAAGTCTAACAGTTAGGTAACGCACTGTGCTGGAAAGCATGTGGGAAAATAGGCACTGTCATACTTTTCTAGCAAGAGTATAAACTGGTACAAATTCATAAAAGAATGATTTAGTAATATGAATCAAAATTTGCAGTGCACATAAACTTTTGACCCAGCAAATCTGTTTCTAAAAGTACATTCTACAGAAATACTCAGATATACATGAACTATAAATCTACAAGTTTATCCCTGGAAGCCCTGGTTGGCATAAGCAAAAGATCCAAAACCCAAATGCTTCCCAATTGATAACTTTTAAATAAATTTTTGGTATATTTCTTTCAAGAAACTTACACAAATGTAAAAGAGAATGGGACCATTCTGTACTTCTGTAGAACTACACACAATAAACTGCAAGACATATTGTAAGGGAATAAAGCAAGTTTCACATTAGCATAATTTGAAATAATTCAAAGATTATTTCCAGAAGGATCTAAAAGAAACCCAGACTGTCTGAGGATGTGAAATGGCTGGCTGGTGGGCAGGATGGGAAGAAGACATTTTTCACTCCATACCAATTTATAGTTTTTGAAAGTTGTGTTATGTGAATTTAGTAGACATTTAAAGGAAATGTGCATATATTTATTAAAACAAAGATAATAAGCTGGAAATATTGTCTTTTTTATCTTTTTTTTTTTGTAAACAGCAACCACATGAGCACTTGCTCCCCTTCATTTGTCTCATAAATGGACGGTGACACATACTGGGCACAGAGCCAACGTCTAGTGGACAGATGGATGGGAGATCTTTGACTTCTTTTCTGGAGAGACACACAAGGAACTATATCTATAAATGCTCAACTCCACCCTAACCAATGCCAAGGACTTAGTGGTCCATGAAATAAGCAATAAATGTTTCAATAAAATGTGTAGCAGCAGATGTAGCTTACAAGACTTCAGAAAACTTTCTCAAATATATGACAAGAATTATGCAATCAAATGCTGCTTAAGTTTTCACATTATGATAAGATGTGGGTTGTTACACCTACAGATGATTAGCTTAAATAAATAGAAACAGGGCAGGGAGACGCAAGAACCAGAATACATTTTCACTTAAATTCCCTTTGGGGGGGTTACTTCATCAACATTTTCAAACTGAATAAAGAAGAAGCATTTAAAATGCATTACATTCGAGGCTTTTTGATCTACAAAGTGGAATAACAGTATTTAAGAGCAAAGATACATCAGCTTGCAAGAGGAAACATAAGTTACTTAGTGTTGGAGATTGAATCGTGTCCCTCACAAAAGGCATGTTCAAGTTCTAACCCCTGGTTCTGTGGTGTGAACCCATTTGTAATAGGACTTTTTTAACATTAATTTATTTACTTATTTCCCTCCTCTCCCCCTCGTTGTTTTGTGCTCACTGTTTGCTCTCTGTGTTTTCCTCTGTGTCTGCTTGTCTTTTCCTTAGGCACCACCAGGAACCAATCCTGGGATCTTCTGGAGTGGGAGAGAAGTGCTCAATCTCTTGTGCCACCTCAGCTCCCTGGTCTGCTGCGTCTCTTATTGTCTCTCCTCTGTGTCTCTTTTTGTTGCATCATTTTGCTGCACCAGCTCTCCACGCAGGCCAGCACTCCTGCACAGGCCAGCACTCCTGTGTGTGCCAGCTCTCCGCGTGGGCCAGCTTGCCTTTCACCAGGTGGCCCTGGGAATCAAATCCTGGACCTTCTATATGGTAGACGGGAGCCCAATCACTTGAGCCACATCCATTTCCCTGTAATAGGACTTTGAAGAAGTTATTATTGCTTAAGTTGTGGCCAAACTGAATCAGGGTGGGCCTTAATCCAATGTGGCCAAAGTCCTTATCAGCAATGGAAATTAAACATGGAAGTAGAAACCAGACATCAGTAGAAGCCAGCAGGCACAAGGAGAGAGAGATCGCCACGTGACAGGGGATTTCTGGAATGCCAGTCTCCAGGAGAAAACAATCCCTGCCCATACCTTGATGTCGGACTCTAATCTCCAGAAATGTGAGACAGCACACACTGTCATTTAAGCCATGCTGCATGTGGCATTTGTCATAGCAGCCCTGGCAAACTAAGACATCTAGTAATAATTACTATTATGTGCCTGTATCTTTCTCAGAAATCTTCAGGATTAAGAGAGTTAATGAATATCATTCATACAACTGTTTTCAACCAATGTCTAAACTACATATTTAAGCAAAAAAGAATCCCTAACAAAAGAACTCCAAAAAGAATCATCTTCAAGCAAGGAGTTTCCATACAGTTCAAGATTTATTGAGCACACACAAGGGAGATGAAAACCACAAGGGAAGAGGATGTTCAGCAAGCCTTCTTGGAGGAGGCCGCATTTGAGTTGTGCCTGGAAGAATAGACACAATTGAGAGAAAATACTCTCTAAGGGTGAAGTGCATGAAGTACCACTGAAGCTCCGAACTTCTAACCGTAGGAAATTGCATGAGAATGCCTCTCAAGTGAATTCAGCTTCCAAAGAAGGTCTCAGGCTGAAGTTGAACAAATGCCTCAAACACCCCGTGGAGCAGCCCAGAGCAACCCCGAGTCACGAGCTTCACAGTTGAGAGCATGGACTCTGGAGCTAGACCAAATTCCAATACTGGCTCTGCCACTTACTAGCCACAAGCCTTTGGGCAAGCTGCATAAATTTCCCCTGCCTCAATTACCTGGAGGTAGAGTGATGATCAAATCTAACTCAGGGGTTTTGAGCAATAACTACACTAAAACATACAGGAGATTCTCATTATCTATCAAGTCACCCCAAATTGAATTAATGTGTAGTGAACCATTGCTTCTAGAAAAAAATTCAGGGGTAATTTCTTGCTTGCCTCTAGTCACAAAACAGTTTTATCAGTTGGTCAAAACATAACCTTATTTTGTGTGTGTTTCCTTTGAAAGACACCTTGATTTAATACCTATTGTTGATTCATTAACATTGACCATAACCCCTGCCTGGATGAAGCTTACCTAAAACATGTATCTTCTCCATAAGACACATCATAGCCTTCTTGAGCCTAGGAACACTAGACAGCACTTCAGCATTACTCCTGGGAACCATTTTAAACAGTGAAATCGCCAACATTTTTAAAAGCACAATAAAAAAAAACGTGGCACTAAATATACTGCACAAAGGACACTTGTTTACCCTATGAGAGCTGAAACAAGAAGGCAGAGGGTCGCCTTTTTCATCCTCAGCTGGGAACATGTGCCTCAGGTGACTCAAATTTTTCACCACTCTGCGCTTATTCTTGAATGACTGTGGAAGCATTGCAAGTATGACCTGGGGTTACAAATAAATTTTAGCAAGTAGGCGAACTGGCCGGTACAGAACCCTGGAATAATGAGTAGGGACTGGAAAATGTTAGCGCAGCATTTTGTGCACAGCTGGCCATTATTACACGCATCTGATGGATACTAAGAGGTTCTGCGCCCAGAGGTGAGTGTACGTCCTGAGGGCCTGTGGGCCTCACTCAGCTGGAGGGTGGATCTCTTTCTTGATGCAAACAGAACACTTGAGCCTGGTGCAATCCTGATGCCCTCTCGGCTCCTGCCGCTGCCTGCGAACAGTCGGCTCTTGCCCGTGGACATTTGTACCATCAGCAGCAGCAATTCCGACCAGATGGCGTATTGACAACCTAATGAAATGGATCACAAGTGAGAAGAGCTGGCAGTTCCTCCAGTGTATTTAGCCCATGTAGTGTGATTGGGTGGTGCATAAACCCTGCTCAAAAGAGAGATGCCACATAAAATTAAATATATGTTGTTAAAGACTGCTATTTTAGAGAAGATGAAGGGCTGCATGGCCCACACTCCCAGAGGTCTATGCAAAATATCACACATATTAAGTCATTGAGGATCTGTTGGAAATTTACTTCTTTTTCCAAAAATTAGGGGGCATTCATTTGCTTGCTGCACAAGGAAATTTCAGGCAGAAGATTTAGGAACATGAACAAAGAAATGGAACGAGGGAGTCTAAGAGGATTTACCAAAGGTCAGAATTAGGTCGTGGACTTAGGGTTGGGGAGGAGGGAGCAGAAAGGGTTTTAAGCATCATTAAAGTCTTATCTTTTGAAAATGTGAAGGCTGGAAAGCACATGGGGTGGGGGAACGCTGTGTTCAGAAAGCTGCCTCTTTCATTTAAGGGTGAAAGAGAGTTTATCTTTGGAAGAACTACTGAGCTATTTGTTTTTGTTTTTGTTTTTGTTTTTGTTTTTAAGTGGGGAGACATTGTTATTTGTTTTTGATTAGGTTAAGGAAACTGCTTATATAAGAGGCGTTCCCAGATCTTGTTCTAGAAAGGGCAGGTATAGGCATTAAGTTATTCCATTAAGTATGGGCAAGGGACATACCTGAGGGGTTATTTGATGTTAATGATTTTACTTCTCCGCTTCCTTGGCTGAGGAGGGGACAGGAGGATGCCGCATTTCAGAGGAAATCCCTCGTCATAAGCCATCTATGGTTACTTGTTGCGGCTGGACAATGCTCGCAGGAGCAATGGTTTTGGATCCCAGGCAGATGTCACAAGAGTGTTACAGCTTTATGCCCTCCCCAAGCCTTCAGGCAAGTTTGACAAAGCTACAGTGTTGTGTGCTAGCTGCAATTTTGAAAACTGGGAGACAACTTGTATAGGCTTAGTTTCTGTTGCAAGAACAGAATCCTCTCTCCTAGCTGTGTGTTTGCTGAGGATGCCTTAACAAATTGCCTCAAACCGGTAGATTGAAAACAAGGGAAAAGCCTTCTCTCACCGTTCCGGAAGCCAGAAGCCCGAAGTCAAAGTGTGGCAGGGCCAGGCTTCCTCCCAAGTCTGCAGGGAAGAATCTGCTCCATGCCCCTCTCCTGGCTTCTGGCGGTGGCAGGCAATCCTTGATGTTCTCTGCCTCTGCCGTCCATGGCCTTCTCCTCTCTATCTGTCTGTTCCCTCTCCCCTTCTTATAAGGACCAGTCATATAGGATTAAGGGCCCACCCTACTCCAGCAGGAGCCTCAAGTTAACTTGCCACGTGTAACAAACTTATTCTCAAACAAGACCACACTCTGAGATCCTGCTTGGGCCGCCAACATATCTTTTGTGGGAGATGCAACGCACTCCATGCCACTGTGTTTACATTAGACAAATATGAAGGGCCCACCTGGCTACTCACTGCCTTGACTCCAAAATATATTGCATTTCTAAATCCAGACCCAGCTGAGTGTGCAGGGATAAAACAAATTATGCTTCCCAAGTTATTTTGCACCAAGGAAGTCCCTTAGGTTCAAAGGACAGTCCTTTTCTACGGCTCTGCCATTCCCTCTGCTCTGCCCTGAGGCCGGCAGCCCAGGCAGAGCTGCTAGCAGGGGCCGCTGGCAGCCTTCTGATGTCATTTTTCGAAGAGGAAAGGTTAAGGAGAGGAGAAGAAAAGAGTCAGCAGCTGAGAACTCACAGGTGAAACTCCTCAGGGCTCCCTGAAGACTAGAGCATAGGGGATGTTGCAAAAACAATCCATGATGTACAAGCCTAGAGAGAGAATTTATTTTTAGACCCAAAATGAACATTGTGACACCGGACTGGAATTAGAAATATTCCCTTTCTTAAGTAAATTAGTGTATTTAAGTATGTGCAAATTTCCACAAAGCTATGAAATGTTTGAACAAATATCCAGAACTCTGTTTCATCGCTTCTTGAAATTAATTTCTAAAGTATTAACAGTCATAAAAATTGAACTTTCTTTGTCTTTGCACTCTTCACCAGGAAATTTCAAATATGTGGGATTATTGTTAGTAAAAACAATAATAATCTTGCCTTACATTTTTATTGAAACATTGAAGTCTTTATTAATCACTGGGCATTTCCATTAAATCACTAAGGGAAAAAAAAAATGAGACTTCTCTCTGTGTCACTCCCTTTACAAGACTTGGCTGTGTCCAGCCGAGACTGACCCCTCTTTCCGGGCCTTTCTACTTAAGCTTCCTCAATGCTGGCCCACTGTGTTTGACCTCATGCTTGGGACTAGGCCCCACTCATGTGCCCTTGTCCTTTCTGGGCCTAACTGCCTAAAATTCCACTCTGCATGTGGGAATTCCAATAAGATAACGTGGGTGGCTCTTCCAGTTGTTAAGAATCGGCCAAACTCCCCAGCCTTGGCACCCCAAGTGCCTCCCATGTCCTGGCCTGCAGCTCCAGGAGTGAGTACCATGGAAAGCCACCTGGCTTTGACCCCTTGCCTCCCTAGCTTCCTTCCTCGGCTCTTGAGTTTGCTATTGGCACCACCTTGAGCCTGGGGCTCGGCTTCTCCGAGGCCCCGTGGCCTGATTATGAGGTTGCTTTGAGAACCACGTGGAGAAAATGGGCAGCAATCTCCTAGATTCTGAGGGATTTCTAATCAAGCTCCAGCCCCGCAAACTCCTAGGCTGTGGCCTTGGAGGAGTTGTGGGATCTCTCCAAGCCTCGGTTTCCTGATCTGTAATGCATCCCTGCTGCCCGTGGGGTGGTTGTGAATTAACACTCTTAGGACAGGGCCGAGGAAATCCTAAGCCTCCTCACACATGCCTTCTTGGGAGACCCAGCCTGACTGGCCCGGCCCCTCATCTCGCTACTTGTAGTTCTACTTTTTCAGGAGCGTCTGAAATTGTACCAGTTGTTTATTCTTTACGCATTGGTGGTCAAGTTTCGTGGGGTTTGGCCCTCATCTGTGTCACTCACTGCTGCAGGCAACACCCAGAACATAGCGGAGTTCAGTGCCAGCCCATTATCAGTTGAATGAATTAATGGATAGCCAAGGCATAAATGGCTTGGAGGCCCTGCTGGACCCAGGCTCTTCTTTTATGACTTCCAACTGGATGCCCAGGAAGGAGGTGACCCCTCGGTCCTCTGCAGCAGAAGCTCAGTTAGCAGCTGTTAACAGCGGAGGGTAAAGGGGGGTGCTGGGCGTGCCTGGTGCAGTCCTCTATGCCCAGCATCATCACAGGTGTTGGGGGACATCGTGGTCGCCCTGACGTAAATCAGAGAGTTCGCTCTGGGGGGAACATGGGATTAATTAGTTGTTTCTGTTAATGCTGTGCTGGGGTGGGGTTGGTGCAGTTAGACAGGCATCTCATGAGTCTCTAGGTGTGAGCTTCATGGAATGTTAGGAGGCAGCCCAAAGGCAAAATGGAGGATTCTAGAGCTTTCACTTCTATAGTCAGTGACCTTGGAGGTCGGCGGCAGGAGAGGGAATTTTAAAAACAGGAGCACGTAAATTCAGCTGCAGGTTGTAAAGTTGTATATTATGTCATTCACCACCACCCCCAACACTGCCCTCAAATGACAGTGAAAGTCTGCTTTGAGTTGGTGCCCCTCGGAGAATGAAGGAGCCGGAGCTGTGTCCTATCGGGGTGCAATACAGCTCACGTAGGAGGCAAAACATGGAGATCAAGGGCTCAGTGGGACCAGCAAGTCAAAGTGGAGGTTACTGGGAGAACCAGCGCCCGGGGCCTCCAGAAACTCAGAACACCAATTTGAGTGGACTCTTATAGACCATGGCTAGCCCAGCCGGAGCCCTTGGGGAACTGAGGCTCAGCAGGGAGAGTCCCCTATAAAGAGCGGCCGTTGATTGCCACTTCATCCTTGGCAGAGTCTCTATGTGCCTCCTCCCATGGAAACAGCTCAGCTTCCATACCAGGCATGAGGAACCTGGGGCTGAGAAAGGTTTGGTGGCAAGGCCACAGCCACACAGGCTGTGGGGCTCCCCTGAAGTTCTTGGCACTTAACCTCAACACTTTGCACGTGGCTCTCTTGCTCAGCAGACCGCCAGCTTCATGAACTCAGCTGAGTGCTACACCTCTTTGGCTCCCTAACACTCAGTGCAATGCCTTGGACCTGCTAGTCCAAGCTGTTAACAGCCGTTCATAATGGATGTGTAAGGAAGTTGCCACATTTCTACTTGATTCCTGGGATCACCGGGAACCCCTGACCCCTGGTGACCCTCGAGATGCGTGGCCTCAGTGCACATAGCTCTCTGAATCCCGAATCCTCATGGGCGGCACCAGTCTAGAAGGCAGGGCACAGAAATGAGCTGTGGGGAGTCCACACTGAGTCACTGCGGGCAGCCCAGAGAGGACAACCCTGACCCCAACCACAGCCAAGCCAGCTCCGCCTGCCACCCCTGCGGCCCGCTGCTTCCCAGTGGAGAAGCTGGGCCTTTAGGCAGGCCCCTTGACGCGGCCACCCGGCCTCTGCCGTGGAGCCCCTCTTCTCAAAGGTCTCCCCAGCCTTGCCGGACACTCACGTGGACTTTTCCTTTCTTCACAAGTGGCCTAAGGCCCAGTTATGGGGTGAGTTTTGCCCCCAGAAAACACGTTCAAGTCTGAACCTCTATTCTGTGAATGTGACTTTATTTGGAAACAGGGTCTTTGAAAATGTGATCAATTGAGATGTGGCCATAAGCGGATGTAGCTCAGTGGCTGAGCACCTGCTTCCCATGTACCAGGTCCTGGTTCCATCCCTGGTACGTCCTAAAAAAAAAAAAGAGGGGGCCATAATCCAATATGACAGTGCCTCAGAAGAAGGGGAGAAATGGGCAGAGACTCAGAGGAGAAGGCCACGTGGAGAGGAGGCAGGGAGTGGAGGCCAAGTAGCCCAAGGACGGCAGGTAACGCCGGCAGCCGGGAGGGCCGGGAAGGAGTGTCTGGTGCAGGTGTCCCTGCCGACTCCTTGAGCTCTGACATCTGGCCTCAGTTCTGTGAGACCAAGCAGTTCTGTCGCTTAAGGCCACCCTGTTTGTGGAAGTTTGTTACGGCAGACCCAGAAGCTAAGACAGCCCCTAGAAAACTCCCGCTGCGCGGTGCCAGCTGCCGCCAGCCGGGCACGGCCACGTCATCCCTCGTGTCTGGGCTGGGAACCCGGGAGGCCTCTACCCCCCTCTTCCAGGCAACACGATGCCGTGAGAAAGCACCAAACACGAGGCGGCCCGGCTTCCTGCGCTCTGCATCTGCTCCGTCAGTAATTTCATCCTGCTTGTCTGAGAGGTGAAGATTCTCCCACCTGCTCCCAGCTTGCTTTCGTCTGCCTGATGAGAAATTCTCTCCAGTAGTGAGGCCCAGCTCTGCGGCAGCTCTGTGCATGAATATGGAAAAGGGGGCCTAAGAAGCAGCGAGAGACTTCCTGCTGCAATGTGAGAGAAATAAATTAGCACTTCAAGGCATTTACTGTAGCCTTCCCTAATGCATTCCTGACCTCACGGTTATGTCAGGGGTCCTGTAATTTATGTTTCGCGGAATTTTGCAAACTTTCTCCTGACCTTAGTGTAAATCAGAGAACTATAAAACTCCCTTTGGAGAATAAAGGGAAGTGCAATTGAAACTCTTTTGCACTGACCTGAAAACTGGAAAGCTCCTCAATTAAACATAATGGAGAAATTATTTGACCCTCTGTTGCCCTATCATTTAAGAAACCAAGTCTTTCAAAGAAAAAAACCAAGATGACAATGTGGTTTGAAGTATTAGGAAGTATTTCCTAATCTGCTTTTACTGAAAATAGAGACAGCCATGCAAGCTGACTCATGCTCACTTTACTTCCAGACAATGCTAATACCTAAGCTGCCCTCCCAACACCTGAGCTCAGCTTTACCTGGATCCGTCTCTTTTTTACTGCAAGTATCTTGGAGGCCACTTAACACTCTTTCTTTTTGCTTTATAGACAAAGACATGTAGACATCAAGTCCTCAGTGTCTCTCTCATCTCTCTGCTATGCTGTGTATTATCTCATATTAAATATGGAGTTACTCCCCCCTTCACTCCCAGTTGCCTTTCTCCCTTCCTCTTTCTGCTCCTTCACCCACTCTACCAGTGCTTGCAACGTCTTGGCAAGAGAAGAAAACAGAAAGGCAGTTTATCAACCTCTCCTCTTCCCTTCTTGAGGGCCCAGAATCAGCATAATCTCTCTTCAGAGGGGAGCACATTCTTCAGTGTGAAATCCGAGTCCCTGTGTCTACGGTCCACCATGCTTTAAAAGCAACTTAGCTTCGCCATATCCAAGCTTCTCCAGCCTCGATAAAAACAAAGCCAAGAGCTGGAGGGAAACCATGCGAGCATCTTCCAAATCTTCACTTGGAGTTGAGGCCACTGCTCTCTGTTTTGATATCTATTTTTAGGGCAGGTCGACTCTGGGTCCTTCCCAGCCCACCCTGAGATCCAAAAGCCATGTTCTAAAAAATAAAAAGTCTTTCTCTGTGTGAGGCCTTGTAACGTCCAGTATTAATTAATGCTGCCTTCATATTTTGGCAAATTGAACATAAAAATCACGGGACCGTAGCACCCCGAAAACAGTCTCATGCCTCTCTGACCAGAGAGGGAGAAGCCCACACCCAGTGGGGCCACCAGCCTCACCACCCGCCGCGTGGCAGCCTCTGGCCTCCCCACCGTCAGTGAGGCCAGTCGGAAGCAGAGATAACAAAGGATGGGAAGAGAAAGGGAGGGGACGGGACCAGGAGGGGGCAGGAAAAGGCGGCGGCTGGCCCCGAAAGGTCTCTCACTTAGATGTGCAGACAGCTCTGGCTCAGAACAAGCAGGGAAAAGCTCCCTCTGGTTCTTTCATCAAAGCCTGGGGTAAGAGCCGAGGGAGGACACGGGGACTCTGGAGGGAAACTGCAGATCTTCAAAGTGGTCGGCTCCTTTGGGTTTAAACCCATTTAAATGGAAGATCTGGTTGTTTTCTTTTTATCAAAGGCTTGCCCTCCAGTCGAGCCCAGCTTTTTAGCCTCTTTTACAGAGCCGTGTTAAATGTCCTCTCGTCCTTCCCTCTCTCCTCACTAGCCATTTTCCTATATCAAAATGACCCTGCAAGTCCAAGGAAAATGCAAGTGAACTGCCACTCTCACCCCGTGTGCTTTATTTGCACAAGAACAGCCAATAAGTGCTGTTCTGCTTGAATAAGCAGTGAATTAGTGAATGTCTCTCTCTGTCATAAACATTTGCTGAAAGCAGCCCCTGGGGAATGGCATGAAGGCTGCAGAATGGCTATTTTTAACTAACAAAGGGGAGCAGCAGCATCTAATTTTGGGCTGCCACTCTGCCTGGATTCTTGGGAGTGACGCTCTGTAAACAGAAGGAAAAATGCAAAAGGAAATTTCTTTCCAGCTTGACTCCACCAGCAACTGTAAAGCGTACTCAAGGACAGCCGTGCCGAGGCACACGTGGCCACTGGACTCCTTAGTCCGCGGCTGCTTCACCCAGTTGACGTGGTGGCGCTACTGACAGACTTCCCCGGCTGCCCTCTGCCCCCAGGTGACGCAGAGAAGGAAACGGGGGTGTTGGAGGGACACTCAGGCCACTAACAGAAGAGCTCCTCCAGGAGAAGAGGGGAAAGAACTGGGAAAGCCAAACCTCCTTGAAGAAAATTGCTGGCAAGCCCTGCTGTGACGAGAAACTAGCCTTTAGAAGAACTTCAGAGAATTTAAGTAGATGGCATTGCTAGTGCTGAAAATAATAAAAACTGTTTTTTCCCAGAGGTGAACCACTAGATTTGCTGTTGTCCAAAGAATTAAAGTCAGGGGCATCATGCATATACATTCCATCGCATCAGATGGATGCACAGCTTCCTCCTTCTGGCTGAGCGAGGAATTTCTTCTTTTTTTTTTTTCTGATGGGACTATATATATTTATTTTTATTTTTAAAGAAGCTTTAGATTATATAAATGATGTATCAAAAATATAGGAGAATTCCCATATATCCCAGGCCATCCCCCTCCTACACTTCCCATATTAACATCTTTCATTAGATTGGTACATTGGCTACAATTGATGAGCACATATTGAAGCATTGCTACCAATTATGGTCTATAGTTGACATTATGGCTTACACTTTGCACCGCACAATTTTATAGGTTTTGACAAAATGTATAATGGCCTGTATCTATCATTGCAATGTCATTCAGAACAATTCCAATGTCCTAAAAATGCCCCCATGGTTACACCTATTCTCCTCTTCCTCCCCTCAGAACCTCTGGTGACCACTGCCTTTACATCAGTGTTACAAGATCTTCCATTGCTAAAGTCCGCTTTAGTACATAATTGCATTCCCCGCTTCTGTTTGCTCATTCCTCAATCTTGAGGATTTTAGGGTGGTGATACCAGCTCTGTTTCTGATTGAGACGGTCTTAGATCCCATGGTGCAGATGGATGGAACTGCCTTGCTTGCAGCTGTAGATACTCTCTGTTTCTTGGGATGGGCATGGTCCATCATCATCCCTTTCTTAGTTGTCCTGGGCAAGTCAGATGAACTGGAGAGTAGGTGCTGCAACTCTGCTGAGATTCAGGGCTCAACCAGCACATGAACAGACTGAAGATTTAAGTCTCAGTTACGTATATTTAATGAAATATAGTGTTAATTATAGGTTGAAATAAAAGGGGCAGAACAGCCATGTATAAGGAAATTATAAATGAGTCTAGCTCTGTTACATTGGGGAATATATATTCCAAGGTAAGGCCCACTGACAGGGTGCTGAAGTCCTGAGATTGTCTGCCCTGCCTATAGTGTCCAGATGTCTCCAGAGCCCTCAGGAGCATCCCTGCTTGAGACACTGTTTGCTGGGGCAGTCAGTGAGATCCTGCTGAGACGTGCATAAGTGTAAATTCTGTAATGATCTCCCAACTCACTTTGAAATCTCTTAGCCATATAAACTCATCTGTGTTGACCATTTCCCCTTCTTGGTCAAGGTCCTCTTCCAGCTGCATTGCTGGTGGGCTCTTGGTAATAATCCCTGGGTGCAGGGAGGCTCATGTCCCACACCGTGGGGAAGGTAGTGCATTTATATGCTGAGTTTGGCTTAGAGAGAGACCACATTTGAGCAACAAGGAGGCTTTCAGGAGGTAACTCTTAGGCAATATATATAACACTAGGCTAAGTTCCAATTTCACAAGAAAAGGTTCATAAGTACAGCCAGCAACATCACGGGTCGGGTGTAAGGGTCTGTCCTCCTTCGCCGGGCACTGCCCATGTGCTCAGGGGATTCTTGCTGCTCTATGAGAGAATTTAGCAGACTTCCCAGGAGGGGAGTTCAATGTTCTTTCAGTTATTCTGTGGGTCTCCACCCCCCAAGACAACACCCCTGACCACTTGAACATCTCATATTCCATAGAGGCATGCCTGAGTGCACCCAATTCCCACACATCCCCCCATCACTGACTCCCCACACCAGTGATCCTCCCCTGCCACAGCTGTGACTCTGCTGTGATCCAAAACCTTCCCAAAAACAAAGCCAAAAAATGAATAAAAATAAAATAATAATATCTTAAAAACAAAATACAAAAAAAATAAATATGATAAATTTTTCGTTGTGCCTTTAATCACTGTAAGACATGTTATCTTTTATGTAGAGTGACAATTTCTTCTGTGTGTTCCCCCAGTGTCTTTTTTTTCTTTTTTTCTTTTTTTTTTTTTTTTTTTTTCGCTTTATTTTCAAAGAAGCTTTAGGTTACAGAAAAATCACATTGAAAATATAGGGGATTCCCCTATATCCCACCCCCTCCCTTCTCACATTTTCCCTATTGATAACATCTTATATGAGCATGGTACATTTGTTACAATTGATGAACAAATATTGAAGGATTGCTACTAACCACAGTCAATGGTTTACATTATGCATTACATTTTGCACTGTACACTTTCATAAGTTTTGACAAAATATATAATGGCCTGTGCCCATCATTGCAAGATCATGCAGAACAGTTCCAATGCCCTAAAAATGCCCTATGTTCCATCTATTTTATTCGTCGCTCCCCCTCCCCTCTGAACCTGTGGTAATCACTAAGTTTCAATTTTTGAAGAATAAGGTTCATAGTTACATGCAATAATACTGAGCGCTTGACATACTGGTCTGTTTTCTTTGATTAGGCACTGGCTATATTCTTGAGAGAGTCTTGTCCCTCTAACTGAGAACACAGCAGGACTCCCCAGGATGGGAGTTTAATACTTTCTTGTTTATTGTGTGGGTCTCCACCCACTGAGATAACACACTACGAGAAGATGAACACTTCCACATTCCATAGAAGCCTGCCTCAGGTGCACCCTATCCTGCATGTCCCTCCACACCTGACACCTGCACCAGTAACCCTCCCCTGCCACATTTGCCAAAAGAATTTTCCCACCCTTGTAGTTTTAACCACAGACCTACAAACCCCCAGAGTTCATATGTTCCTCCCCCAGCCCTCCCCTACTTCCATAGATACCCCAACCCAATCTGCCACCCTCCTACCCCTCACATTCTAGCTCTGTCGACTCCCCTCACATCCCTGCACCAGCATCACCCCATCCACTGCCTAACCACCCCCTTCCACCTTTTCATAGGTCTCGCCCATGATGAGCCTCAGCTCACCACACTCTACTCCCTTTCTGTCTCCTGACAACCTATCTTCCAGACTCTGGCTCTGTGAGTCTGCTCAATTTGCTTAAGTCACATCAGTGAGGTCATGTAATATTTGTCCTTCAGTGACTGGCTTACTTCACTCAACATAAGGTCTTCAAGATTCATCCATGTTGTCCCATGTGTTAATACCTCACTCCTTCTTATAGCTGAGTAATATTCCATCGTATGCATATACCACAATTTGCTTATTCATTCATCTATTGATGGACACTTGGGTTGCTTCCAACTTTTCACAATCGTGAATAATGCCACTATGAATATTGGTGTGCATATATCTGTTCATGTCCTTGCTTTCAGTTCTTCTGGGTATATACTCAGCAGTGGGATTGCTGGATTATATATGGCAATTCTATAGTAGCTACCTGAGGAACTGCCAAACTGTCCTCCATAGTGGCTGTACCATTCTACATTCCCACCAGCAGGGGATAAGTGTTCCCTTTCCTCCACATCCTCTCCAACACTTGTAGTCCTCTGTGTTTTTAATAGTCTAATAGATATAAGATGATATCTCATTGTAGTTTTGATTTGCATTTCCCTAATAGCTAGTGATGTTGAGCATCTTTTCATGTGCTTTTTAGCCATTTGTATTTCTTCTTTGGAAAAGTGTCTATTCAAATCTTGCCCATTTTTAAATGGGTTGTCTTTTTATATTCAAGATGTAGGATTTCTTTCTATATGCTGGATATTAGGCACTCTTGTCAGATAAATGGTTACCAAATATTTTCTCCCATTAAGTAGGCTGCCTTTTCACTTTCTTCTTGTAATAGAAAGTTTCGAATTCTTGTCATTCAGTTTATTCACCATACAAGGGGGACTAGAGCAAGAAATGGCAGGAATTAAAAGTCTAGGGAAAGAACTGGCATCTTGGCTATATTCAGTCTTCCAATCCATTAGCATGGAATGTCCTCTCATTTATTTAGGTCTATTTTTATTTATTTCAGCAATGTTTTATAGGTTTCCATGTATAAATCCTTTGCATCTTGATTAAATTTATTCCTAGATATTTGATTCTTTGAGCTGCGATTATAAATAGAATTGTTTTCTTAATTTCCTCGTCAGATTGTTCATAGTATATAGAAAAACTACTGATTTTTGCATGTTAATCTTGTACCCCACCAATTTTGTAAATTCGATTATTAGCTCTAAAAGCCTGATATAGATTCTTCAGTATTTTCAATATCTAGAATCATGTTGCCTGCAAATAGTGAAAGTTTCACTTCTTTTCTAATTTCGAAGCCTTTTATTTATTTTCCTCACCTAATTGCTCTGGGAAAAACTTCCAGTACAAGGTTGAGTAACAGTAGTGATAGTGGGCATCCTTGTCTTGTTCCTGATCTTAAAGGGAAAGCTTCCAGTCTTTTAGCGTTGAGTAGGATGTTAGCAGTGGGGATTTTTAAATAGATGTCCTGTATCAAGTTGAGGAAATTTCCTTCTATTCTCAGTGTTCTAATGTGTTTTCTATCAAGAAGGAGAGCTGGATTTTTTTTCAAATGCCTTTTCTGCATCAGTTGAGATGATCTTGTGTTTTTTTCCCTTTGTTTTGCTAATGTGGTGTATTACATTAATTGATTTTCTTTGTTGAACCACCCTTGCATACCTGGGATAAATCCCATTTGATCTTGGTATATAATTCTTTTAATGTGCTGTTAGATTCAGTTTCCTGGCATTTTGTTGAGGATTTTTGCATCAATGTTCATAAAGGATATCTGTCTATCATTTTCTTTTCTTGTGGTATCTTTATCTGGCTTTGGTATCACGGTGAAGTTTGACTCTTCGAATGAATTAAGGACTATGCCCTCCTCTTCAATTTTTTGGAAGAGTTTGAGCAGGATTGGTGTTACTTTTTTGAATGTTTAATAAAATTTACCAATGAAGCCACCTGGTCCTGGGAGCTTCTTTTTTGAGAGGTTTTTGATTACTGATTCAATCTCTTTTCTTGTTATTGGTTTGTTGAGACATTCTATTATTTCTTGAATCAATGTAAGTAGTTTGTGCATTTCTAAGAATTTGTCCATTTCATGTAGGTTATCTAATTTGTTAGTGTATGGATGTTCACAGTATCCTCTTATAATCTCTTCAATTTCTGTGTTGTCAGTGATAATATCTCCCCTTTCATTTCTGATTTTATTTATTTGTGCCCTCTCTCTTTTTTCTCTGTCAGTCTAGATAAGGGTTTGTCACTTTTATTGATTTTCTCAAAGAACCAACTTTTGGTTTTGTTGATTCTCTCCTGTTCTTTTATACTCTATTTCATTTATCTCTGTTCTAATCCTTGTTATTTCCTTCTTTCTGCTCAGTTTGGGTTGAGTTTGCTCTGCTTTTTCCAGATCCTCCAGTTGTAAGGCCAGGTCTCTGATTATAGATCTTTCTTCTTTTTTAATGTAAGCAATTAGAACTATATCCTCTCAGCACTGCTTTTGCTTCATTCCATAAATTTTAGTGTGTTGTGCTTTCATTTCATTTACCTCAAAATATTTTCTGATTTCTCTCATGATTTCTTCTTTGACCCATTGGTTGTTTAAGAGTGTGCTGTTTATTTTCCGCATATTTGTGAGTTTTCCAGTTCTCCCACTGTTATTGATTTCTAGCTTCATTCCATTGTGGCTGGAAAAAATAATTGAATTATTTCCATATTTTTTGGAAGTTTATTGAGACTTGTTTTGAGAACCATAATGGCCTATCCTGGAGAATGATCCATGTACACTCGAGAAGAACTGTGTTCTGCTGCTGTTGGGTGAAGTGTTCTTTACATGCCTGTTAGGCCTACTTGGTTTCGAGTATCACTCACAATACCAATCAAAATTCAAACAGCCTCCTTTGCAGAAATGGAAAAAGCCAATTACCAAATTTATATGGATGGGTAAAGGGCCTCCTAATAGACAAAGACATCTTTAAAAAGGAAAACGAAATTGGAGGACTCACTTCTTGATTTTGAAACTTAATGCAGGGAAGTGGATGTGGCTTAAGTGATTGGGCTTCTGTCTATCATATGGGAGGACCCGGGTTTGATCCCCAGGGGCCTCCTGGTAAAGGCATGCAGGTGAGCCAGGCCTGCACGGCGAGCCATGCAGCTAGATGATGATGCAACAAAAGAGAGATGCATAGCAATGCAAGAAATTATAACCAAAAAAAAAAAAAAGAGAGAGAGATGCAGGAAAAAAAAAAAAGAGAGAGAGACACGCAGGGGAGAGTCAAGATGAGACACTCCAGAAACCAGGAACTGAGGTGGCGCAAGTGACAGGGTGCCTCTCTCCGACATCGGAGATCCCTAGGATCAAATCCCAGTGAAGCCTGGAGGAGGAAAATGAGAAGAGAAGGCAAAAAAAAAAAAAAAAAAACAGACACAGAAGTTCACCCAGTGAATGGGCACAGCAAGCAGGAGGTGAGGGGTGGGGAGAGGAAAAAAAGGAAAAAAAAAAACTTAATTCAAAGCCACAGCGGTAAAAACAGCATGGTACTGGCTCAAGGATAGACATATAGACCCATGGAATCAGACTGGGAGTTCAGAACTAGACCACCACATCTGTGGCCAATTGACTTTTGACAAGGATGCCAAGTCCTCTCAATTGCTAAAATTGACCATTAGTCTCTTCAACTAATGGTGCTGGAAAACTGGATATCCATATGCAAAAGAAGGAAGGTGAAGCCCCTACTCTTTCCATACACAAAAACGAACTTAAAATGGGTCAAAGGCCTAAATACAGAAATCAAGACTGTATAACTCCTGAAAGAAAATGTAGGGAAGCATCTTCAGGACCCTAAGTCAGTCATTGGTTCTTACACTTTACACCCAAAGCACAAGCAACAAAAGAAAAAAATGGATAAACGGGATGTCATCAAAATTAAAAACTTGTGCAGCCAAGGACCTTACCATGAAAGCAAAAAAGCAACCTGTCAAATGGGAGAGAATATTTTGAAACCAAAATCTGGTAAGGGTTTAACACCATAATTTATTGAAAAACCCTACAACTTAACAAAAAAGACAATCAACCCAATTTAAAAATGGGCAAAAGAGCTGAATAGACATTTCTCCAAAGAAGACTCACAAATGGCCAAAAAGCACATGAAAAAGTGCCAACATCATTAACCATCAGGGAAATGCAAGTCAAAACCATAATGAGACACCATTTCACAAGCACTAGAAAGGCTACTATTTAAAAAAATAACGTGTTAGAGAGGATGTGGAGAAATACGAACACTCGTTGATGGGACTGTAAAATGTTGTGGTTGCTGTGGCAGATGGTTTAGTGGATGCTCAGAAAGTTAAGTAGGGAATTACCATATGATCCAGCGATCCTACTTCTAGGTACATACTCAAAAGAATTGAAAGCAGGGGCATGAACATATATTTGCAAACTGATGTTCACAGAAGCATTATTCACAATTACCTAAAGATTGAAGCAAACCAAGTGTCCACCAGCCAAGGAATGGATAAACAATGGAATATTCATACAAAGGATGACTATTTGTATTGTATGAATAACAATTGAATATTGATACAAAGGAATATTATTCAGCCATGAAAAGGCAACAAGGATAAACCTTGAAGACATCATGTTGAGTGAAATGAGCCAAACATGAAAGGACAAGTATTGTATCATCTCACTGATAGGAAATAATTATAATAAGCAAATTCATAGAGTCAGAAACTATAACACAGGTTACCAGGGGCCAGGGTGGGGGTAGGGAATGGGAAATTAATGCTTAATAGGTGCAGAATTTCTGTTTGGATTGGTAGGAAAGTTTTGGTAATGCATGATGGTGATGGTAGCACAATATTATGACTGCAATTAACATCACTGAATTATTTATACATATGTGGTTAAAAGGGAAAATTTTAGGCAGCCTATATGTTACTAGAATACAAATTTTTTAAAAAAACCATAGAACTGTACAACACAGTGAACCTTAATGTAAACTTTGGCCTAAAATTAATAGCATAATTATAATTATATATATTATATATATGAGAGAATATATAATAATATTTTCTTACCAATTGTAAAAATGGTACCACACTAATGCAAAATGTTAATATATGGGAGCTCTGTATATTCTGCATGATTTTTCTGTAAAAATACAACTTATCTAATAAAAAAAGAGTCGAGGGGAAAAAAGAAAACCTTCTCCAACCTGACTCCTGGCTGGTAAGTTCCTCTCTTAAGATATTTTGGACGGCTTGAGTGTAGAGCGGTATACTTACTGAACATGGAATGCCGAGAGACAGCGCTCCCTGGGTCTCTCACTGTTGTGAGGCTCTGACTGCCTTCATTCTGGCCTCTCTTTTCAAGGATAGTCAGCGGCCTTAGGAGACTGAGGTTTTTGTCTCACTCCAGAGCAAAGGACAAGCACGCTTACTGCTCGTTATTAAAATTTGGGGGTTCCCTAAGCTCAGAATCGCTCTCCTCTGCTACAACACAGGTGAGCCTGACCCTCTTCACATCGTGGGAATTTGAACTGAGGCAGGTGCAAAAATTCTGATCGTCTGGCCGTTGTTCCTGCTGTGAGTAACAGCAACATCTCAGCCCCTTCACAGTTTTTGACACTGAATTTGCAGAGTGTGGCTGACAGTTTGGGACAATATGATCTCAGGGGTGTAGAGGTTAGACCTCCAAGGAAAGGCTACTTGTGCTCCCCTCAATGTCTGTTCTCGGCCTTTTCTTTAGAAATAGAACCAAGCATGTGTTTATCCAGCGTAAAAATTAAATTTTCCAGCTCACCTTGTATCATTGCAGAGTAACTTCAACCAGTGGGGTGTAAGTGAATTACTGAGTGACAGCTTCTAGTAACATCATTCAGGAGAGCTGGCATGCACATTTTCCCCCTTCTTGAACCCCTTTCTCCATCCTTCTGCGTGGAATGTGGATGTGGTGGCTGAAGCTACACCCTGGACCATGCTTGGCAGAGAAGAGAGAGAAGGAGCCCAGACCCCTGTCATCATGAAAATTCATACCAGGCCAGGACTAACAAAAAAAAAAAAAAAAAGAAAGAAATCTTTTTCAGGAAACTGTCGTTTTGAGTTTTCTGTTTGTAGCAACTGAACCTGATCCTACACGATCAGCCCTTGATGCCGAAAGGGGAGAGCTACCAGGAAAAGACCTACACGGAGAGCTAGCTGCTTAATGCGACTCAGGCTGGCCCTGGTCACGCTGAGAAGCAGGTGGTGACTTCACCTGCGTCTGCATCGCCTTCCCCCACCCTCTGCTGCCTTAGCCTCCTCGCTCACCAGCTCTCAAGTTCCCACGAAGTTCCCGGATGCTGGCCAGAGCAGGGCTTCGCCCCTGCCAGAACACCTCCATGCTCACTAAACTTTAGGCCGGGGGCTCTTGACCTGTTTTGGTCCACGGACCCCTTACTAAGTCCACACTGCACTGTGTGTCATTTAATAAACGCATCACACCTGCACCTACACGTCCCCGCAGGAAGCATGTGCTCTGAATTTTAACTCAAGCTCATGGACCCCTGTTAAGAGCCCCTGCTTTAGACCTTCTTCTACACAGACACGCCACACCTCACAGGTGTGTGAGCGTCAGATTTTGGAAGGAGCAGCTCGCAGTCTCCTGTTGCTGCTTAAAGGGACTTCAATGAATCAGTCCAGAAGCACACTTTCACAGGGGTTTAGTTTTCAGTGGATGATCACGCCTTGAGTCCACACCCCTCTACTGGTGAGACAGGACCAGGCGCAGGGAGGTGACGGCTGCTGGCTGGGTTTGGGGGCTCTGCAATGCCACCAGAGGCCCAGTTCTCCACCCCTCGCCTCCTGGCCTTTTCCCCTCCTCCTGTGATCTCATGGTTCCTGGACAGTAGCTGCAGTTACAGGCTTCAAGTCAGCATTTAAGCCAAGAAGAAGGGTGAAGGGGAAGAACGAGGCACATATGTTGCCTTTATTGGGAAAGCAATGTTTTTTAAATATACCCACGAATTATTTGATTTTTCTCCTTTCAAAGCATGGAGCCAAATTCCCTTCCCCTTGAATGTGGGCCAGACTTAGCAGCTCGCTTCTAAGGAATAGAGTCTTGCTTCCAGCCAGAACATGACAAAGATGACGGAACATCAATTCAGTGACTGTGTCATATAAGATTGTAACATCTGTCTTGCTGGAGGACTCTCTGTATTGACCCTCTCCCTTGCTGGCTTTGACAAATTGGCCATGTTGGGGAGGCCCAAGTGGCAAGGAACTGAGGGCAGCCTCCAGCAAGCAGCCAACAGGGAGACGAGGCCCTCGACCGAGCAGCTGCCAGGAACTGAATCTTGTTGACAACAAAGAACTTGGAAGAAAATCCTTTCCTTCCTCAAGCTCAGATGCAGCCCAGCCCTGGCCGAGACCCTGAGAGATCTGGCCTTGTGAGAGATCTGAAGCAGAGAGCCTTGCGGAGACTCCTGGTCCCTAAGCAGTACTTTCATGTATGAGATAATGTGTGTGCCTTGTTTTAATACTAAGTCTGTGTGAGTTGCCATGCAGCAATAGGTTACTAACACAATGACGCTATGTGAGCTTCAAGGGAAGATCATAAAATGGATAGCTTACACCTGGTTCTCTCTCTTCTTCCTGGTTTGCATGCTTTAGGGGAAGCCAGATTTCATGTCTTAAGGAGACTCTTGAAAGGCCCGTGTGGGGAGGAACTGAATCCTCCCCAAATAACCAGCACCAACATGCCTTCTTGGCAGCTGATCCTCCAGCCCCACTCGAGCCTTCAGATGACACCTCAAGCACAACCTTGAAAAGACTCCACACCAGAACCACCCAGTTAAGCCATTTCCAAATTCCTGATTCACAGAAACTATGAAAATAATAAATATTCATTGACATTTATGCCACAATGCTTTTGGGTATCGGGTAACTTGTTATACAGCAATAGGTAACTCTTACAAGTCCCACCAGCCGGAACAAGGTAACATGCCCAAAGTCACCGGCAAAGAAGAAGGCGACTCTCAGACCAGCCATGCCTTCTCCTGGAACCCACCTTCGCTGAAATCATGGAACTTCACTCATTGCAAGTTGGGGTTTTGTTAGCAATGTTGTGGAGGAGGGAGGAGAAGGTAAAAAAATTGCATCTGCCACACATAATAAAAAGAAAATAGCAAATCCAGGAGAAAGGTAAATTAAAAACAAACTGGCAGCTTCAGAGTTAGGATTGTGAGTCCAGCCGTGCTGTCACTCCATGCATGCACCATGGGAAGACATTCCCTTAAATAAAATTAATAGCATAATTTTGGTGTCTCTTCCAGTTTATTAACACTTGAGCCCACCCTAACAGGAGGTTTGTGGTTATTAAAGAGAAAGGTACCTGTGTTTTACCATGACTGACTTGGTGACCCAAAAGTTTCTTTTAACTTTAGAGTTAAAAGAAAGGAAATATTGGGGGCTAGCCACACAGGGCACTGGGCGAGGGGGGTCACCTCAGTTAGTCTTTCCCATGCCGCTGCAGTCATTTGGTGAAAGGGCATAAAATACAACATAAGAATTATCACATAGTATTCCATGGTAAATTACCATACCCGAATTTCAATTAAAACACCAGGCAGTGGCAAATACATTTTTATCAGACAGTCTTGGTGACCAAGAACTAAA
This sequence comes from Tolypeutes matacus, assembly GCA_026826555.1. Taxonomy (NCBI): domain Eukaryota; kingdom Metazoa; phylum Chordata; class Mammalia; order Cingulata; family Chlamyphoridae; genus Tolypeutes; species Tolypeutes matacus. The sequence continues at coordinate 1,259,824 of JAKSZT010054014.1, forward strand.
GCCCTGGGTTGTGGGGTGCTAGAGCAATGGAAAGGGGTACAGGGCAGAGACCCAAATCGAGGGGTGCCCACAGGCTTTGTCCAATCACACCAAGGGCACACCCTTGGGAAATGTTCGTGAAAACGGTCACCACGTCACATTGGAGGTGATGACCTCACGTCCAGCCAGTGTCGCCAAGACGGCACTGCAGGCACACTTGTTAAAACGTGCCTTGGACCAGGAGTCCCCACGGATATTAACATGTCCTAACCTGCCACCCACAACCAGCTCCACTGGTTTTCCTGCCTTTTAAGAATGCACACCCGGTCAGCAGATATGTGTGACGGCCAGGACAGAAGGGTGGCGAGGAGCTGCTGAGGGGTAGGGCTTCCTTTTAAAGCAATGGAAATGCTCTGACGCTGCTTACAGGGTTGAATGCACAGCTCTGTGACGCAGCAAACACCACCGAATGTGCCCTTCAGGTGGGGTGCGGGGTTCAGTTAAAAATTACAACTCCAAATGCAGGCCAAACAGATACTTGAGGGTTAAATGTGCAGTTTTAGCTACAAACTCACCCAGTAAACATAGCTTGGATTCATGAATATTTTCACTAAGCTCCCCTTCATGAAGAAAAACTGACTTCAGAAAACAAGTCACATGAATTATTTGATCCTGAAATTTCTTTTAAAACTGATACTATGGTGTAACATAAAAAAGCAATTATTTGAAAAGGAGGAAAAGGAAAGACAGCAATAAGTAATAATAAGCTAATATAATTAATAAAAATACAGAGCAGGTTTACTGATGAAAGCATCAAACTTGTACTCCTACGTTTACTTCTAATTCCAACCCTTTATTCCTAAGAGAAATGAACACTTGTGGGTAAATTTTCAGCAAACTTTCTGAACAGCAATCCTGTAAGTGTTCATTTTAAGTGAGCCCAAGAGCAGCCAGAGATGGTCATAAAACAACACTCGAGAAGCTCGTTCAGTCCCTTGAATAATTACCAATCGCAGCTGAGCTAAACCCACTAAGACCAGTCGTTTTGCTGCCCACCCGTGAGGCTATGAAAAGCTCCGGTCCCCAGATCAAGGGGATTAAAGATTTCTTTAACGCTCTTATCAGCGCTAATTAATAGTAGTTCTTGGCTTCAGTGATTTAGAGGCTTAGCGCATGACGAAGCTCCAGTAGGCAGGAGAGTCAGCGTGCTCTCTAAATCCGCCGTCCAGCCAGCCTGCCTCCACCAAGCCGAGCTGTGCTGAAGTCAGAGAATGCCTTGACACATTCAGGAGAGGCCCCTGCAGCTCGGGAGCACATTTCTTCCTCCAGGCACCGGCTCTGGTGACTGCCCAGAACTCCTGGGGCTGAGCTAAGGCTCGTGGTGGTTCAAATGAGCCCTGGAGATGCTCGCCCAGAGGAAACTTCACATCCTTACAGAAGCGACTCGGATTACTACCAGGTGCTTCCAAAACAAGAGTGGGGTGAGTCTTTTAGGGAGGCCCCGAGGACGCAGAGATTTTGAGGTACTGTGTTTTGGTCAAAAGACAAGGCTTCACTTGGCAAGAACAAATGGCTCTCAAGTGGTCTTAAGACATTAAGAAGCTTCCAGAAACATTTTTGAAAACGTGAATTTAAGTGCTGCACATTTTCAATTATCTCTGCTAATGCTGGTGGAGAGAGCCACAGATCATTCAAAGCAGGAGACGCTAAAAGGTGGTTTGAATTTAGCCTGGAAAGGCAATTGGCATTTACGTTTGAATAAGAACAGGTCCTACATTCTGAGAACGTAGAGCCATTCTGATAAAATAATGAAGACCTTACCAGAGGACAGCCCTGTCTGCCTTCTCTTCCTCACGTGTCACACTGAGGATGAATTGTGTTTCTTCTTAAACTGGACAGCATCTGTCCCTCTGACCTGGGGGTGACATCATGTCCTGATCCCCCACATATTGACTCAGAGGGCTGAGCTGGGAAGATGTCAGGGGACAATTGAACAGGAGAGATGTCAGCTGTTTGTTTACATAGAGCAAGAGGGATCTGAGCTGGTGCACACGCCTTTTAGAGGGCCCTCTGCAACCCTGCCACCATCAGGGAACAGCGCTTTCCCCAGAGAGTCTTATTTCTCGCCTTGTCTTTTTCCACAAAGCCTGTTCAAGGTATTGACTTCAGTTCAAATGCACTCACATTGAGCCCGTGGGCATGGCCCGAATGGCGTGCCTGGACTCCTGGGCTCCTGGGGTCAACTCATGTATAGGAGCCAGGAGATGGACAAATGCATCCCTAGACATGATTTCTTTAGCTGCAGCTCATTCTCAGTGAGTTTGGCGGAAGGACAGGAACTGTTTGATCTCCCGATTTATGGGGAGACCCAGGGATATGTCTCAGCCCACCAGTGAAGAAGTTTGCTTTGAGATGATTGGACAAAAGCTAATGTCAATGTCCATCTGGAACCCTCTAGGTCACATGGCCAAGTTTAAGAAGAGAGCAGCCGGGATTAGCAAAATGCCATGTGGAAAACTCACTCAGACACCCAGGCGGCGCTTTGCCTCCTTCCAGAGGATTAAGTGTGCCTTGAAGGAGATAACAGATAACTGATTCCAAAAAGTGATTTCACTGCCTCTTTCTTACCTTGGGCTGTTGAGTACCTGAGAGCCCCACTTTCCTGCCCCTGGAGAACATAACCAACCCAAACCAAGCCTCATCTAGAAACTTCCAGACCAATGTCATCCCATTCTTATCCTCAGTAAATCCATTTGGCTCTACTTTCAACACATAGACCAATTCTGCCCACTAATCACCATCCCCACTGTTTCCACCTGGTCCCAACCCCCATGGTTTCTCACCTGACCTCCTCCTTCCCCATCTCTCTGCTTCCACTGCAGATCTCCACCCAACAGTAAGAAGGAGCCTGTTAAAATATCAGGATAATTTTGTCACACTTCTGGTCATGGACTTCTAGTGGCTTTCTGTTGCCCTCCAAGGTAGTCAATGTTTTTCTAATGATCTTAAAAACTCGGTAAACTCTATTCACACACACACACACATGCATGTGCACACACACAAATGCCCATGCAGACATTGCACACACAGACACATGCACACACAAGCACACACATATCTATCATGTCAGCTATCCTTTGACTTCACGCTCCTGTATTTACTACACACCAGTCAAACTGGCCATCTTGCTCTTCTCCAAAACCCCAGGACAGAGCCCACCTCAGGGCCTTTGTACATGCATCTTTCCCACTTCTGTCAGGTCTTCATTTCAGTACGTTCTCCTCTGACCTCCACAGGGACCTAAATTGAAACTCTCCACACACATACTCCTAACCCCTTCCTTGGCTTTGCTTTTCTCCTTTGCACATTTCACCACCCACACCCTGCATCTTAAACTCATCTGTCTTGTTTGCAGTCTGTGTCCCCAGTGGGAATGCACAAGGATTTGGGTCTGTTCTATTCACTACCATATCCCCAGCACCGAAACTAGCTGGGGCATTTAGCAGTTGGTTGCCTCTCCACTCCAAACCCACCCTTCAACGTCTGCATTTGATACTGGATCTGCACCCTGTAAACAGTCCTCCTCTACCAGCTGGCGCCCCGTTGAGCTTTGCCAATAGAAGGTGCTGGAGGGACACTGCAGGAGGAAGAGGGCGCTCCTCCTGATTCCCTTGGGCTTTCCGCTCCTCCTGCCTTGTGTGGGAAACCAGGCGGTGCTCATCCCCCCCACACACGTGGAACACAGCAGCAGGTGACTGCCTAGCCAGGATTTCCAGCACCCCGACAGGCGGCTTCCAGCTCGCAAGCCCCAGCTGTAGCACTGCAGCAAACGCTTCCCCACTCAGTGCGTCACCGATGCCCCTACGTCAACAAGGCTGAATCTTGGAGGAAGGAACCCTCTTCCAAACTTGCTCCTTCCTTGGTGCTCTCCCCAGCGCTGGAGGAACTGGGCGCACTGGTCTCTGCTGTCCTTGTTTTCTTTAGCGTTCTAGAACCCTAGTCATCATCCCCTGTGACAAGTTTATTGTTTTTATGTTAAGCTTTCACGGTCCTCATCATTGTGTGCCTTCTCTCTCCTGAGGACCCTGACTGATGAACTGGGGTTTCACACACCATGGTCGCTCGTTAAATATTTGCTTGAAAGAATGGAGTAACCATTTTTATTTTCGCAATCACTCTATACTTACCAAGCAACAAGCTCCCCTCCCCCCACCCCATCCCCTGGTAAGCTTCATCTACTTTCTTTCTCTGCGAAGTTGCTATTTCTAGTTATTTCATATAAGTAAGTATAAATCGCTGTTACTCGTTTTGGATCACCATCATTGAAATCTCACAGGCATTGAAAGTTTCAGTGTCAGCTAGGCATGCCATGTGCCCGTTTCCAAAGCAGTGAGGAAGTCGGCAGTTTCTGGAAGTCTTCTCTGTGCCCCTCCCTGTTAGAAGTGTTCCGTGGTTATCTCATTTGATCTACAGTCCTTCTGAGGTTGGTACTTTGGTCTCCATTTTAGATTGAGGAAGCTAGGGTCCAGAAAGGTCAAACTAATTCCCCAAGGTTACAAATCACTAGGTGGCTGAGCTTATCTCCAACCCAATTCGATACCCCATGCTTTGTCACTGGCTGTGACTCTGCCTGGAGATGATAGCCCAGGGCGAATTAGCACCATAACAGCAGTTCCCAGATCTTTGCAAATGTAACAAATGCTCTCTGTGTCCACACCCCCAAAGAAAAAGACGGCCCTACACATGTAGGTATAACTGCTAATGTCGTTAATACTGGGGAGTGGAACTGGGGTGGGGAGGGGACACCTGTACTTTTCTTGGAATACATCCACATTTCTTTCATGCTTTAACGTGACCTGCTGCCGTCTCTGCCCATGACCATGAAATTGGACAGAGCTCCTTCATGCTCAGACCTTGTGCTCCAGCTGGAGTCTGTGGGGCACCCCAGGCCCCTTGGCAGCAGCAGAGCTGGGGAACGCGGAGTTAGTGAGGGTTGCTGCTTTGGGGTCTGACTTCAGCCAGCTCTGTGCTGACTCCTCCCAGGTGGGTGAGAAAGACCCACCACAGCTCCCCTCGGCCGAACCCCAGTGCAGGGCAGACATGCACCTGCTCCCTGCTGCAGGCCGCGTGGTGCCCACCTCACTCCAAACACCTGCACATACCTGCCCCCTTCTCTTCAAACTCTCTCTCCTTTTCCTTGGAATACTGTCTTCTCTGCAAGTCCCCCCGGGGAAGCCCATAGACCTTCAACAAGTGACTCTCCTCTCTGGACCTTGCTTTCTTACCTGTAGAAAGAGGGAGTATCTCTAAAACGTTTCCCCAAAGCCTTTTGTAGCTCTGACAACATTGTCATTCCAAGGATACCCGAGAGGTAATGTTTTAAGTATCTAAAACCATCTCTTTGTAGGCAGTTGGAGCAAAAGCCACCAAGTGAACACTGCAAAACCTGTCCGTGATGCCAAGGAAGTACTTCAGTAAGTGAAAGACAAGGTCAGGGCAAGACAGGGCAGGGGAAATATCACTAATATTGGCAAGAGCCCATGGACAAATCTCTTTTCAAATTGCAAACAAAAGGACCTATACAAAGTGCTTTGAAACTTAAAGAAGCCCTAACCAGGGCATTTTAAAATTCATCAGTAACAGTGTGTCCAGCAGTTTTGCTTTTTGGAAGGAATCATTCAATCATTCCCTGATTTAGCATTCTCTAAATGACACCGTGTTCAGGCCAGGCGTTCTTTTCTCTCTATCATACAAAGCCTTGCCTGTGGCCAAAGTGTCTTAAGTCTCACCTAATGGTATCTGCGTCATTATGCTCTTACGTCTGAGTACCAGGAAATTGCATTTTAGAGCTAGTGTACCCTCTCAAGTCAAATCTGAGCTACAGATGCGAACACTTGGAAAAAGCAGTGCCTCTGGGGCTTTGGCAATTTGTAAACAAGATTTCGCAACATCCCTTTGAAGAAAATCTTCTAGCACCGGAACAGCCTGGGGACGAGTTATTGGAGAAGTGCCGGGTGAGGAGTTCAGCGACTCCTGGCAGCTGCCCCACATCCTGCAGCAGCCTCCTGGCTCAGCCAAGGGGGAACCGCCACCTCTCTCGAGTGTTCCTCTAATGCTCTGGGCAGGAGAAAGACAACATCAAAAGGCTCATTTCAAAAGAAGATTTTACAAGTTTGGGAAATCAGATACAAATAGAAATAAGATGTTCTAAACGAACTAGGTCAGGTCTTTGCTTACGAAGACTCAAAGGCAAACAAATATCGCCTTTACTCAGTGATGACAGTACAACCAGTGCAAACGCCAAGAGGTGCTGATTAAACACCCGAAAATATAATAAAGGAAAGTAAGCGACAGAAACAGGCAAAGCTGACTCGTAGGAATGGAAGAACAGCCAGTCAGGAAGAGAGGGAAAGGATCGTGTTTTCTCTTCTCAATGTTTGAAGCTCCCTGTTGTTTAGAATTGACTTCATCTTTTCCCAGCTCTTGACTCCCCCACCTTGAATTCACAGGCCTAGGACCCTTGAACACCGCTACAAATGTCAGGGCTTTGGGCAGGTGACAGAAGCCCAGCACGACCTAGCTAAAGCCACAAATGCCTCACCCCACTCGGAAGTCAGCGGTGGGTTTCAAGTGAGGCTGAATCTAAGCATAAGACCGCAGTGCCAGGTGCCCTTTTCGTCACTTGCTGCCGCATATCTCTGCCATCTCATTGACCCCTCATTTCAATGAAACAACGTCCACGTGATGCGGAAGGTGGCTGCTGTCAACCCCAGCCTACATGCTTGTAGGACACCTAAGTGGAATAAGAGCTACTTCTTCCCATCCAATTCCAGGAAAAGCCCAGGAAGGCACCCCCAATTAGCCTGGCTTTGGCATAGTGAACGTGGTCATTTTCGTTTGCTGAATCATGCCCCAATACAATACCGGGGGGTGGGAGGTTACCGCCAGTCCCACAGGACACACGGGGCAAAACGAGTCCCCTAAAGAAGCAATAACAGGCAAACTAAAGCAAGAGAGGGCTACTCAGCCGGCATGCCTGCCCTCCAGAGAACCAGAGGAGTTTGGGGGTCTCCCTGGGATCCAGGATGAGCCTGTGACAATGCTCATTTAAAAACGGGGTCATTGAGAAATAGATGTCACCAGCTCTACTTGTCAAAGTCAGCAAGTAGAGATAGGACCCAGCACTAGAATTACTTCATGACATGACCCTGGCTGAGCCCTAGCACACGGGCAAGTCTGCCTTCCATGGTTAAAACCAAACACACATGCAAAGCTTGAACAGTGGCTGTGCCAGACAAGAGATCGCAGTGTCTCAATATTTCTTCCTCACGTCAGTTCTGGCCTAGGCAGAAGACTCTGGGCTGCTTCCGTCTTGTGATTCTGCTATCTCAACACATAACTCCCTGATCTTCCAAGCATGAAAATAATGAGCTCAAGGAGGGTACTGACACCCAAAATTTCCTGCAGAAGAGAAGCTCACTGGCCTGCAAGGTACTAGGAAATATAGGGGAGCCCACAGAGACTGGATGAGCAGTAAATGTCTTGGGCAGAGCATTTCCTGAACTTTTCATTCTATGCTTCCAACTAAAAGGATGCAAGAAAAGAGAGAGGCCAAAAGGAACATTTAATAAGCATCCTTGCTAGAAGTCTTTAGCATAAGAGGAGAGAAAATAGGAACTTGTTTTTCCAAAGTTCTCAGGCTGTTATTCATATCTTTCTAGTATTAAAGACCCTCTAAGTGAACAGCCTGTCTTCTCCTCTCTTACACCCATTGCCCCTTCTCGAGTTGAATGAGCCCATGGACCACTGAGTGAGTCAAGCACATCACTAACCTACACTTTAGGTTCCACTTTTGCCTTTGAGTCGTTTTCACCACCGTAGGCTAAACAACATTGACCATATTCTTCTCCTGTGATTTTCCAGGAAAAAAAGGAAAAAGACTTGATCAAAATGTCCCTCCCCTTAGTGTTCTCCCCACACTCATTCATCCATTGGCATTGCCTTGAAAACGAGTCCTAAACCCAGGTGAGTAGGCTGAGTCAGGCACGTCCATCTGTTTAGCTCGCGTATCAGCTCACCACCGAGAAAGAAAAGGTCACGATTCTGCTCTCTTGGCAGGGGTCACCGCCAAATTCCAAACCAAAACTCACCTTGGTCTTTCCTGGTTCCTCCAACCTCTAGGGGATTCTAGATGATAGGGAGATTCGAGAAGCAAACTCTGCCCAGTCCCAGCGTTTCTTACTGCAATCAGTTAAAGACCCTGTCGTGTCCCATGATGGACAAGTGTGACGCCAGCCCTCGGCACAACCTCGACTCCTAGCCCCGCCTCTCATGACTCGATTTCCCCATTATGGCATAAAAATAAGAAGAGAAAATCCCCTCAAACTTCCTAGAATGATTTGTGTAGGCAAGGGCAAAACACTCCATATATGGAAAGTCCTTAAATCACATAATACAAAGTTAATGAACAAGAGTTGTCTCCGAGAGAATGAGCTCTGTGACTCAGCTGACCTTCTCTTAACTTAGGGCCATTGTCTGCTAAATGAGGAGACAGGCTCACGAGGGCGCCTGTTGCCCTCTTCTGTTATCACAGCTGACCCTGCCTTCGGAAATAGTGGAGCACCCTAAAAATAAAACCCACATCGAGCCCGAAAGAACCTCTGCCAAAGCGTTTGAGCCAAATGCAGGTTCTATTAAAAGAGCTCCTATGAAGCCATCTATTCAAAGAAAGGCTTTCCTGTTATTTTTAATTACTGGGCCCTAATGAAAACACTCTCCATTTGGTTGGGATTTAGAGATGGCCCCGCGGCGCTGGCAGCCAGGAGACAAGGATTAGCGCAGGTTCTGCCCTTCCTTCCGGCCGGACCCGAGCCCGAGCTGTCCGGGTGTGTGGGTTGTGTTGTGCCCGAGGTATCTCTGGCGGCTTCTCATTCTAGGTCAGTGACTCCAGAGCCTCTTTTGGAGGCTTCCTCGGGGTGTTTCACATCCTTTAAAGCATGTGCGTGCTGCTGGAAATCAAATGGCAATTTAATGTGCTCGTATTGACGAGGCCACAGAGCACTTTGCCGAGCTGGAGGGAGCATTCCGCTGGCCACAACTCTGCTGGCCAAAGGCAGGTCTGGGATCAGGTGGGCTCCCCTGACGGGAGGGAGAAAGGTCCAGCCGCCTGCTCTCCGCCACCTCCCAGGAAGAGGCCACATGCAGCGTCTCAGACTGGCTGGACGAGGAAAGCAGACAGCCCCGGGGCTGTGTGCAGAACTGGGCAGGAGGTGCAGGCAGCCTGGGCTTGCCCTGCCCCGTGGCTCAGGTCTACAGACGGGGCTCCTTGTGCCAAGGGAAATAAGCAACATGTCAGACAGGCAGAACGGCCAGGCCCGGGGAAAGCCACTCCCTCTCCTCGTAAAGCTTCCCCTGCGTGGGTCGAGCTTCCCACAGCCCTGCTCCACCAGAGCTCCACCAGCCAAGCCAGCTGGCCAGACAGATACAGCTCCTTGCCTCCGATTTCCATAAGGAACACAAAGATGTTCCTCTGCCAGTTACCAGCTGCGTGATCTTGGCCATGCTCCTTAACCCCTCTGTGCCTCAGTTTCCCCATCTGTAAAATGGGGGTGATAATTATACCTATTCCATAGGGAAGTTATGAGGATTAAGTTGACTTATTTAAGGGGCCTAGAACAGTACTTAGCACACAGCAAGCCCTATAAGTATCTATGATGATTAAATCTACAAATTAAAATAATTGTGAAGAGCATGGAACTACAGGATTGATTTGCTCATACACAAACCTTTGAATTTGTCCTAATCAAGTGTGTCCTATCCAAGAAGAGAGAAGAGAGTAGAGGCTCTCTAAACTTGACAGGTGTAAATGTGTGTATTCCTGCTTACAAGTATAAGTTAAATAACTTGCAAGTATTGTGATTCACTTTATTTTTCCCCAGGATGGTGATTTTGTCATTTCCTGTCCCTGTCTCACAAGAAGCAGGAAACAGAGGCATCCATTTGTGTTAAATAAAGCAAACTTACCAAAATAAAAAATAGTTACCAACCAATGAGTAATTCCCTCACCTCATGCCTTCAGTCTTGCTTTTCAATGAGACAGACTCACCATGGTTCTTTCCTGGCCTTCTTGAGAGAGGTCTCCCCTGCTGTCACAGACACAGCCTGACAGCTGCTCTCCGGTTAGAGCCTCCTCGGCCACCTGGAGGAAGCCTGTCCATTTCTCCAGCACTCCAGCTCAAAATGAAGGTTTTCATTAGATTAAATCCATGGCTCCACATTTACTCCTCAACTTTGTATTGCAGAGAAAGGGCTGGTCAAAGAAAAAAAAAGATTCTGAAGCCTACACACATATGTGTAGGAATTAATTATTCCATGATGTATATATACATGGGACACCTAAATGGAATTCTAGGATAAAGACTTGGCTAGTTACTGGTGAGTAGTATTTCCTCAACATTGCTGACCAACTCTGCCTTGGAGTTTTGACTGCTGACTTCTTAGATGGCAATGATTCTGATGCTTACGTGTCACTTCCCTGGCCCATTGCTTTTTCGTATCAGTAGCAGAAAAGCAGAAATACAAAGGACATTAGCCCTACCTAAGTTCAACTCTGTCCCCACCCGGAATAATATGTTTCTCATAACAGAAGCAGGTCGTTGCCCTCTGATGTCGAGCCCCTCACCAGGAAGTTGGCAGAAGCCACCAAACTCGAGGAGTCTCCATGCACACAGACTGAAGAACAGCAGCATTGTGCCAAAATACCAGAAAGGTTACTTTGATGTGTGTGATGGTTTGAAGCTATATGGACCCCAGAAAACCGTATTCTTAAGGTTGATCCATTGCTATGGGTATAAACCTACGGTAAGTAGGATCTTTTCATTATGTTATTTCAGTTAAAGCAAGGCCCAGGGTGGGTCTTAATCTGCTTCCTGGAGTCCTTTATAAGAGACTGTAATTCAGGAAGTGAAGAAAGAGAAAGTCCTGGAAGCCAGAAGCTGAAAGCAGCAAAACCTGGAAGAGAAGGGAGAGATCAGCAAATGCCACCATGTGCCTTGCCATGTGGCAGAGGAGTCCAGGGTCGCCAGGAGCTAGTCTTTGGGGAGAAAGCATCATGCTTTGATTTGGACATTTTCATGGCCTCAGAACTGTAAGCTTGTAAGCTAATAAATCCCCACTATAAAAGCCAACTCATTTATGGTATATTGCGTTTTCAGCAACCTAGCAGACTGAAACAGATTTTGGTACCAGGAGAGTGGGGCGCTCCTATTGCAAATATCAAAAATGCTTTTTTAAAGGTATTTTTAATATATCTTTACATATATTTTAAAAGATACTTAGATTACATAAAATGTTACATAACAAATATAAGGGATTCCCATATGCCCCACTCCCCATATCTCCCACTTTTCCCCACATTAACGACTTCTTTCATTAGTGTGGTACATTCATTGCAATTGATGAACACATTTTGGAGCATTGCCACGAAGCATGGATTAAAGTTTACATTGTAGTTTACACTCTCTCCCACTCAATTCTGTAGGTTATGGGAGGATATATAATGGCCTGTATCTGTCATTGCGATGTCACTCAGGTCAATTCCAAGTCCTGAAAATGCCCCCATATTGCAGCTCTTTTTCCCTCTCCCTGACTACAGCACCTCCAGTGGCCACTGTCTCTACCATCAATGATATAATTTCTTCCATTGTTAGAATCACAATAATTCTATTTAAATTGACTAATGAGTACAGGACGGAAGAATTGTGAAATGTTTGATTAAAAAAGGTCTAGATTGCTTTGAAGAGACTATTTGTAGAAATATGGATGCTAAAGTTACTTCATGAGGACTTAGACAGAAATGATGAAGCTTTCATTGAGAATGGGAAGAAAGATAACCCTTGATTTAAAGCAGCAGAAAACTTGGAAAAATTGTGTTCTAATGTCAGATGGAAGGCAGAATTTGAAAGAGAGGAGCTTGGAAATTTAGCTGAGATTTCCAAACTAAATGAGAAAGTACAGTCTAGTTTCTACTTGTAGATTGTAATAAAATGAGAAAGAAAAAGAATAAGCTGAGAACTGAATTCCTGGGCAAAAAGAAACTAGAAATGAAGTGTTTGGAAAATTGTAAGCTTCCAGAAAACAAATCCCCAGAGAACAGTGCTCCGTGTGAGAGTTTAACTAAATATGAACCAGTCAGCCATTTCAGTGCAAGTCAGGATTGGAAATATATTTATCCAAAAATAATCTGTGGGAACTCCCACAGTCTGATGGTTTGGACCACTGTGTACTACATGCAAAACCAACAAGTTTTTTTGTGAAATCTGTATTAATGGAGCTACTGCCAGCCTGAAGAAAAAATGACTTCAAAGGCAGAACCATGTAAGCTGAAGTCTGGACTGAAGATATCTTCTCAGACCAAAAGAGCAAGCCCACCCATGCATGTGGAAAGGGTGAGTATGCCCCAGATCTTGGAGAGGGCAGCCCTTCCACCCTGTTGTTCAGGAAGAGTGTTACCACCCGTTTCCCAGATGCTTGGGGGATTGCAGAGAGGCTGGCCACCACCCTGATGTTTGAGGAGGGTAGAGCCTAGAGTCTGGCCATCACCCCAATGCCTGGAGATGTTGGAGCCCTCAGCCCAGTGCTTGGGGAAAGAAGGGCCACTGCACAAACACTTGGAAAGGGGAGGGGGGGGGCTGCCACTCCATCAGGCCCAGAGGGCAAAACATTGTTCCATAGATGACTCTCAACCTTAAAACTAATGGAGTATGCCTTGCAGTATTTCAGAATTGTTTGGGATTCATGAACTCTGTTTTCCTCATAATTTCTCCCATAGAAATGGGAATTTTTCTCCTATGGCTGTTCCTCCATTGTATGGTGGAAGCAGATAACTTGTTCTAAGTTGCACAGGTCCACAGCCTGAAGGGAATTATGCCCCAGGACAGATCACACCTATAACCAATTTTGATAAGACTTTGTACTTAATATTGCTACTGAAATGACTTAAGGCTTTGGGGATATTGTGATGGAATGAATATATTTGAATACGGAAAGAACATGTCTTTTCAGGGATCCAGAGTGTGGATTATGGTGGTTTGAAGCTGTATGGACCTTAGAAAAGTATGTTCTTAAAGTTAATCCATTCATGTGGGTGTAGACCTATTGTAGGTGGGAACTTTTGATTAGGTTATTTCAGTAACACATGGCCCGGGGTAGGTCTTAATCTACTTATTGGAGTCCTTTATAAGAGAACATAATTCAGAAAGTGAAAAGAGAGAAAGCCATAAAGCCAGAAGTTGAAAATAACAAAACCTGGGAAAGAAGAGAGAAACCAGCATTCACCACCATGTGCCTTGCCATGTGACAGAGGATTCAGGCTTGCCAGCAGCCAGACTTCAGGAAGAAAGTATCACCTGATGATGCCTTGATTTGGACATTTTCATGGCCTCAGAACTGTAAGTTTGTAAGCTAATAAATCCCCATTATAAAAGCCAACCCACTTCTGGTAAATTGCATTTCATCAGCTTAGCAGACTAAAACAATGCCCTACAGTTTGCATTTGTATTTAGGGCAAGAGGGATTTGAAACAAAATATTGTAGAATCCCATTAGGAGTGTTGACCAGTAATTTTATAACATGGAAAATTTTACTCAAAATGAATCACAGAATATTCTTTGATTAAGCTGTTACACACACATACACTGTCCAGATTTCCTGTATGAATGGCTCAAATGAGATGTTTTCTTTCTCTTAATTACTCTGCTTTTTCAAGATAAGGCTTTGACAGCTACGTTTTCTCCTCTCGGCAGGCAGTGGGTTAGTAGGGTCCCTAGATCTAGCCTGGCTGACTGTGGCAGCAGGTACCACTTTAAGTAAGGAGGTGAACCTTCTGTGCCTCAGTTTCCTCATCTCTGAAATGAGAACGTTAGGACCATTCTTTTAAGTTTATTGTGATGGTTAACTGGATTAATGTTTGTAAAGCACTCCATAAAGTTTCAGAAACATAATGAGATCTATTTATTAGCTGTTATCATTATGGTTTCCTTCAAAGTGTGCAAACTGACCATTATTTATGCTGCCCCACTTGCCTGGTACACCTAGGCACAGTCAGGAGTCTGAACATTTATTTTTAAGTTCTTGACATCTTTAATTGAAACAGACATCAGTACTCAAAGGTAAATCTGTTCAATAAAACACATGAGTTTTCATCCAAAATTTGAATTTAAATATGTTTATCAGAACAACTTTAAAGACAAATTAAGGGTAGCACATGTAGCTCAAGTGGTTGAGCGCCTGCTTCCCATGTACAAGGTCCCAGGTTAGAGGCCCAGTGCCTCCTAAAAACAAACAAACGACAACAACAACAACAAACAAAACTCTCATTGGAGGGTGGATGAGTGCCTGTTTCCCAGGTACCTCTTTAAAAAAAAAGACAAATTAGGTCAAGGATGTGTACTAGTACAAAGATCCACACACTATGTCCCATGGTCAAATCCAGCCCACCATCTGTTTTCTTATGGCCCGCAAGCTAAGAATAGTTTTTATGTTTTAAAGTGGTTGGAAAAAAATCAAAAGAAGATTAATATTTCATGACATCTAAAAATTATATGAAATTGAAGTTTCAGTATCCATAAATAAAGCTTCTTGGAGCAGGGCTATGCCCATTCACCTACATCTTGTCTGTAGCTGGTTTTGTGTTCCGACAGCACAGTCGATGGCCTCAGAATCCACGTGGCTGGCAAAGCACACAGCACACTTTCTGGCCCTTGGTTTGCTGATCCCTGATTTAGTACTTTCTTAACTTGATTCTTCATTTTCCTTTAGCTTTTTTAACTGATAAAACTTCATAGACATTGAAGAACTGAAGGGTAAACTCAAGAGACAGGTTTAAAAGCAAGAATACTACAAAGTACTAGTTTAAAATGAAAAAAAGACATTCAGGCAAACTCATGATCCCCACTTGTTTAATTTCTAATGAAAACTGATTTTCAGTGGAAAACAGAAGGAAAAAAAATGTTAAACTACAAATTCTTCTGAGAAGAAGAAAGCGTGGAATAAAAGGGCTTTCTTGCCAAGAGTCAACCTCTCTACAGGTGTATCGGGTTTTATCTTCCCATCTGATGTATATATTCATGAAACCTCAGGAAGAAATCTGATCAAGAGTGGAACCGAAAAACAAACATAAAAATGTTCCTTGGATTTGTTACATTCTTTTTCAAGTCAAGTGTTTAGCAGACAGGTTTTTTTGTTGTTGCTGTTGTTTTTTCAATTTTATTTCTAGACATCATTCTTCTGATTTTTTGGTTTTCTTTCAAAACATCCCCTGGAGGAACCACATATAATCAAGACAAGTTCTTTATCTTCTGCTGATCTGTATAAAAATGTACAACCTGCATGTGTTTTTACATATGTTTTCCAAGGAGTGTTCTTGCTTTTATCATTGTAACTTCCAGGACCCTGAAAAAATAAGGGAACAATTTCTAGCACAATCTTCAGAGTTAGCATTCATTTCAGTTTCTCTTTACCACTGAGCTGCAGCCCTGCAATTGAGGATGCAGAGGCTTGGAGTTCTGGTGAGGAATTCCTACACTACACGGATGCAGAAGATTTTTAAACAGATCCACCCGTTGTCATATTTTCCGTTAAACCAGGGAAGTCGGTGGAATAATAATGTCAATGGTGAAAATGTTATGATATTTTATCTTGTGAAAAAGAATCTTGGATATCACCATAAAGACTCTTCGGGTTAAAATTAAATGCATTCTTGTTTAATTATATTTTAGGGCCCTAACATGACATAGAGCAAATTGTGGAGCCTTCTCTCACCAAAAGTACCTGCAAGAGGGAAGGACTATCAGAAAGCAATTATCACCCTCCCACGACCACTCCTTGATGCTGCCTGGAGGCCCTCCTTCTCCCTCCCCGAGCACCTCCCCGGTTTCTGGTCATTTTCAGAACCTGGCATTGACATCCCTCCAAGTGTGTCACTTGAAGGAGGAAACTTGAGTTACATGTAAAATCCAGTTGCGTGAACCCTCGAGCTGCATAAAGAAGGCTCTGGTGTGTGCCCAGATTTGATTAGGAGCAATTTATGACTTCGTGTCACTCATGTGATAAAACTAATTTGAGCTGAAGTGTGCGTGGAAAGGAACGACTTCGCCTGGCTGCCTCCTTTCCCATCTGCAGGTCCCACCTAACAAGGGGGCATCCTATCACCACCCAGGGTGAACGGGGGGCACATAGCTCTGCACCTCAGGGCCAAGCCCAAGGAGGAGATGGAGGGCAGGAGGAAGGGCGAGGGCGCTGCTAAGCTCAGGGAGAGGCAGCTTCCCGTGGGGAAAAGCAAGAGCCTTCACTAACAACGCACACAGGCAAGGATGCTCGGTCCCCCGTTTCCAAAGGGCACAAGCAGCTCAGGCCTGGAAAGCAAGGGCTACCGGCAGGGGAGAGGCTGATATACTTCCTATTGGTAAATTATTCTGAGGACTCCAAAGCTAGGTGGAACCGGCAGCACAGGGTTCAGTTCTTGTCATCGCCCTTTAAACATTTAAAGACAAATTCACAAGAGAGTATTGAGTCAGGGTGGCAGACCGAGCAAGATAAAACTCTATCACCTCCCACTTGCCTCAGATTCCTAGAAAATGACTAAGGGAATTTTTTTACATCCATTAAAAAAATAACCTAAAATATATGACATTATTTTAACAGTTGAGTGGCAAGAGATAAGAAAACCCATACTTAAGACTGGAAAACTGGACCAATCTTATGTTACAGCATGATATTTGGGAAAAACTCTTGCCTTTTATTTCTTGGAAGGCAATCCCCATGCCAGTCGAACTTGTAGTTCTCTAGAAGAAGATGAAGAGAGGACATTAGTGGAGTGCATTGGCTATAGCCGCACTCAATAAGCTATTATAAGAAAGAGATGAGTTCAGGGAAGAAGGGCCTAGTTTGCAAGCAGCATTCAAAGAGCAAAGAGAGACTCCAGAAATACCCAGTCTTGTGTTATTGGAGATGGAAAAAACTTGTGCTGCTGGATCACCACTTGAATGATGATGTCTCTGAATCAAACTATTCATTAGCAAGAAATAAAACTTTCTGGTGTTAAGGCACTGAAATTTCAGGGCTGTTTGTTACACTTACTATCATGAATTACCTTAACACAATTTTCTACCTGCTAGTCACAAGCAATTAGGAAGTATAATGGGAAAAATATCCCAGTCATAGTAACAAAGAAAAAAAGAACATAGATATGTGTCTAACAAGAAATGTTCAAGAACTGTATGGAGATACCTGTAAAACTTACAGAACATTTTTAAGCTGAATAAACAGATATACCATATACTTGACCAGATATTGAAATCATGTCAATTCTTCTAAAATTCTCTTAAAATTTTTAAGAACCTGACATGCAGATTCTCACACTCATTTGTCAGAGAAATGAATATGCCAGAAAAGCTAATAAAATCCTTAAAAAGGAAAATTAGAGTAAATAGGCCAAGTATCATAACATACTGTCTTGCTGTAAGAAATTAAAGGAATGTGGTGTCTGTGGAGGAATGGATAAATAGATCAATAGAACTGTCCAGAAAATCTAGAAATATCACTTATGTGGCATTTCAAATCAATATAAAATGAATGCTCTGTTCAATGCATGGTTTAAAGAAATGGATTATCCATTTAGGAAAAAAATTAAATTAAATACTTTAATGTGGCCAAAAAATATTCTAGATGGTTTTGAAAGAATGAAAAGAAGATAGAATAATTTTATAATCTTATCATGGGGAAGAATTTTCTGAGCTAATCATGAAACTCAATTCATGAACGGAACACTGACAGACTGACCACATTGAAATTTTAAACATACTTGTAACTTGAAAAAACACCATAAACAAAGAGAAGATTGGAAAAACAAGAGAAAATATTTACAACATATACAACAGGCCAAAGATTAATATCCAGAATAAATTTTTAAACCACCTATTACTCAATAAGAAGATGAAACCCATCCCATAGGAAAATGTGGCACATCATAAAGCAGGGAAGAAGAATGAAGTCTAGCATATCTTTTTTTTTTTTTTTTTTTTTTACAATAGCATATCTTCAACATATCTTTTTTGGAGACACAACTCAATTCTTAAGAAAGGTTTTGAAGATATATTGTTAATAGAAAAAACAATCAAGGGCTGCATAATCCCATTTATGTTTTTAAATTACATATGTTTGTGTTTATGTGTATGTGAAAGCAAAGACAGAAATCTAGAAAGACACGAATTGTTAATAGTTGTTCCTTTTAGGAAGGAAAGTGTCAAGGGGCAGCTTAAAGGAGAAAATGGCAATCTTCCAAACTTCACTCTAAAGTCTCTATATTATTTTTTTAATTACATGGAGAATTGTTGCATCTATACGTCTATTTTTTTATGTCTTGAAAAACACAGAAATATATCTGGAATTGTACATGAACTTGGAAGCATGCAATTTGAACAATGGAAAGCTGTTTAGGCTAGAGAAGTTCGGGTGAACCTGATGTGACAGAAGGTAAACGATGAGCTGACGAGACCACAGAGCAAGAAGGAAAGGAATCTGTTAGCATTCAGAACCTAAAACCACATTTTACACACTAAAGTGTAGAATCAGTACCAATGGGGGAAACAGCGTCAGTCCTACCTAAGACAGGCCTCGGAAAATCTCCCAGAATGCAGGAAAGAAAGAAAAAGATTAGATTCAAAAGAAGGTTATAGAAAACAAAGAATGTCCAAATGGAAAAGTTGGCATGCCTGCTAAAGAATCCTGAATAAGTGCCGCCGCTCAAATGCACTTGACCAATGCCTCAATAATGTCCAGATTAATTTGTTAAACTTTGTTGATAAAATTCATTGTTTTTCATGTACTGGAAAGGGACACTTCAAACTAATACTATATCACACCCAGTGTTGGCCTCCAGATGGCGAACCCACATGTAAAAAGGTATTGATTTTAAAAGAACCCAATGAACTACCAAGTAATTTGGTGGTGGGGGGGGTACATCTTGACCATGTGAAACAAAACGTCATCAAGTCATTTACAGCAACGTAGAGAAACCGGGCTCTTGAGAGCTGGAGCGGCACTGCTCGCCCACAGGGATGGCAAAGCTGTCAGGACTAGATTTCTCAGAGGGTGAAAGCAACACAGAGGATTCTATATCGGGACGGTGGGCTTCTGGAAGGCAGACGAACAGTAGCAGGAAAAAAATAGGCAAGACGAAAGTGAAAGAGTCAAACTGCAGTTAAAACAGGGACCCTCCAAAACACTGGCTTAAGGCCATCACTGGACACTTACCAATGGAAAAGTGGCCGAATTTCCTTAGTTGTGTTTACATCTTCTGGGGTCAGCACTAACAGCTTTTCATGTACTTGACACCAAACTTGAGTCACGGAGCCTGTAATCAGGGTGTGTCATCTGAACGCAATCGTTTTCCCATTCGTTTCATTCACAACACTTTTTAAATACTGAAGTGTTTTATGCCCTGTTTATAAAGATTTAAATTGCATTTTTAAAATTGCCCCCACTATTTCCTTGATCCGCTTCCTTGTTTCCTGGGACCTCTTAACAATCCACCACAAACTAGGTGGCTAAACACAACAGGAATTCACTGTCTCCAGTGCTGGGCGCCGGAAGACTGGAATCCAGCTGCTGGCAGCGTCAGGCTTCCTTCCAGCCCACAGGGAAGGGCCCGTGCCTTTCTCCTGGCTGCCGGCCAGCAGTCGCCACGTGGCATCCTCTTCTCTCCTGTCCGAGTTCACATGTCCTCTTCTCATAAGGACACCAGTCAAATCGGACCGAGGGCCCATCCTTCCCCAGTATGAATGCCCCAAATCCCAGGTGTATTGACCTTATTTCTAAATAAGGTCACATTCTGTGAGGTTCTGGCAACTAGGACTTCAACATATCTTTTCGGGGGACACAATTCAGTCCCAAACACTCATCTTGTTACTCTGCGTCTCTATTTGGGACAACAGTGTAGAATCCTGACCACAGGCTTCCGTGCTCTCAAGAGGCAAAGTTCCTGCACGTTCTAGTAAGCGCAGGCTCATTTTGAATGCTTAGCGGGCACTTTTCTAGACTTCTTGCCACTCAACATGCCCTCCCTGACCTCATCACCCTGCCCCCTTAGCTCACAGTCCCACTCGACAGAGACCACTGAGACAATTCACACACCCACGTGTGGCACAAGAGCAGATCCCAAGACTTCTTCCTAGACTGGCTCAGATAGTCTGATCTCCTGCCAGTACCTTCAGACCAAGCAGCCTGAAACAAACACAGCCGTGCTTGAATCCCTCAATTTCTTGGGGAAGACAGGGCTAAAGCAGGAGCAAAGGAATCCATCTTTCACCTCCGTACTCTTTTATGCTTGATATTATTTAAATCTTTCCAATACCTCCTGCTTCATGTTTTCCTCAGGTTGAGTCCTCTCTTAGGCAAGAAACAGTCTGAATCAAAACAAGATGTCTAGGAAGATGAAAACATGTAGCTCTAAGTAATAATCCTAGGCCTTCAGAGACGAGGTGAATAAATGTAAACACTTTGTGATGCTTAGGATAATGTGTCAACTCAGCCAGGTAATGGTGCCCAGTTGTTAGTCAAGCAAGCCCTGGGCTAATTGTAATACAAGGACATTTCATGGACTTTAATCATCAGTGAGTTGATTGCAAAAATGGCTGGTTACATCTACAATCAACTGAGGAGATTGCCATCAGCGACAAGTGACATCTCATCCAATCAGTTGAAGGCCTTAAAAGAGGAAATGATTTCAGCAATCAGGGAGAGAATTCACATCTCTACTTCAGACAGCCCAGCATTTCCTGGGAACTCATCAAGGACCTTCATGGGAGCCCCTGGTTTGCAGCCTGCCTTGCAGAATTTGGACTTGCAAATCCCCACAGTTGCATGAGACAATTGTATAAAATCTCATGCTATTTACTATATCTCTTGCCAGTTCTCTTTCCCTAGAGAACCCTAACTAATACATACTTCATCTCTCTAGTTCTCAGGTTCTTAAAGACTTTCTAAAGGGTTTCATTTTTAATATTTCTTATAATTTGGAAGAAGCAAAAGAGTTTTGAAATATATGCATACACACATAAAATACATATATGTGTATGTGCATTCTATTTAATCTCAAGGTTTTTTTTAAGAAATTTTGAAAAAATAAAAACTTTTATGGCTCCAGGACTGTTCAACAATCATTAGCCAGAATGTATTTGGCACTTACTATGGTTCCATGATAAGAAAGAATACCTTCCAAAGTTCTGTTAACAAAATGTGTCTCTGGGACTCCCCCAAGGAATAATTCCAACAATTTTACGACCATGAATAGAGAGAGTTCAAGAAACTTAATATCAAGTTAAATCACATTTGTACTATGCTTGTACTCTTCATTTAATTAAGTAGATTTACTTCTAAAATATTGGCATAAATAAATTATTCTAATTTCATTAAGTGAAGTAGAAAGTTTGCATTTTTTTTTAAACTATGCTGTAAATTAGTTTTTAAAATCATACAGTCATTCTCTGATGTCACAATACATACTTTGGCGAATACTTTGGGTTTTATTAGAGAAGGAAATATCTAAGTTTGGGGAGAGTTTAAACTGCATTCTCTAACATTTATTTTTATAACTGTTACATAGAAAAAATTGTTTTAATTTACAATCATTTCCAGATTCTAAAAACACCAACTTAAATTCCTTGTATTCTTTATATTCAAAGAATGAGTGTTCGCAACCTGCTTCACTTATTAGACTCAACAACCAAGCTGTCCTGGGATGGTGGTGACCTCTAGAGGCCAATTTGGGAACTGCCTGATTTAAAGTCCCTTCAACATTTCCAAGGTCTTAAAAGAATCATGAATTAGGATTAGAATCATAAACAGGCAGAATATTTCCTTTATTTTTCTACTTTTCACTGCTCACATAAGAGGTATTTCCACCTAAAGTGATCCTTTCCTCACTCTTTCTTGAAAAATGCCTCCCTTTGCCTGTTTTACTATTCTTGCCTAAGGAGAAAACTTTTTCTTCTCATTTCTATTTATGAGTGAAATAAAAAATGACTCTTTTTTGTGTGTTTGAAACCTATATCAAGGTAACAAAAAGGAACATATGAACTGAAGCCAAACAATGTCACTTACCGCTAGCTCTTGATTCTGCCTGGGAGGACCCTTCCCAGAAACTCCACAAACTCCATTTCCTAAGCACAGGATTCCAACTTTTTAAAAGGCTATGAAAAGTATTCACCCCTTTTGTGTTTCATTAATTAGTTTACTCCTTACTGAAGAAAAAGTACTTACTAGCGATTTGAAAGCCTTGGATATTCATCCAAATAAGTTTGATTATGCTGCCATACACAAAGCCCTCTGTGATTTCAGCCACTTCCTGGGGACTCTCACATCTGGACAGTTACAGTATTGCTTCTCATGACTTTGCCATCTGGTTCCACATGAGTGGGAGAGAGAGCTATAAGGTCATGCTCCCTCTCTTAAATGCTGATGATCATGGCCCACTCTCCAGAATTTGTCACATGACCCTGCATGACTCTACACAGATATTCACTGAGAAGTAAATGTTCTCTGCCATGCAGTATATTTCAGAAATATTGCAGGTTTGATGTTTTTGAGGGAGGGGTGGGTCAATCCCAGAATTTCAACCCTACTTATACCATAGCTCATGAGAAAATGTAATCTTAAGCAACAATAAACTGCCCCATACTTTAGTAAATACAAAAAAGGTGAAAAGGCAGGTCATTTCAAAAATAAGTCATAGAGAATATTGGTTTGCAGTTACCGTTGTCATTTGGAGCAAGGTGTAACTGAGAAGAAAGGTAAGAGCCACTAATAAGCCAGCAGTCAAGAGCTGCAACAATTCTTCCTGAGCTAAAAACAATTTCACACTCTTATGAACAGAGAAGGAAAATAAAGCCAAGAGTCTGATTGCTCAGCCACTCTTAGCCTCAGTGGAGAAATGGCGCCTTCTAGTGGCCCCTCCTCGTAGAATCCTCGTGTTCCCTCACAGGCTCAGATGCTCGGTTCTTGGCTTTATCGCAATGGTTGAACTCTAATACATTTCTGAGTATTCTAAATTGTTTTCCAGAAAAACTGTGGATCTCAATCTTATAGAGCTGTCCTCTCAAGATGGTGGGGCAAGTAACTTTTGGAGCTAATCAGTGGCACTAAAAATAAAATAAATAAATAAAATAAAGTACCATGAAACCACATAATAGTCCACACTGTCAAGACATTCAAGTAAAATAGCATAGCAAAGGGGAGGTAGGGGATGAGCAAGAAAAGAAACCAAGATGTGTGAGGAAGGCTCAGAGGAAAATACGTTGCATCCAGAGCTGACTAGCCTAAAAGAGTAATCAAATATAAGTGCAGTGGGATGAGAAGTAGAGTTTTATCTTCTAGTAGTTTACATAAGACATGCAACAAGTCCTGCTTTCTTCCCTTTGTAACTCCTATAGGTACACATATGTCTCTCTCTCACACACACACACTTGCATACAGTCAAGGATAAATGACATAACAAACTGTTAGGTTCAATGGGAAGTTAGTCAGGTGAGAAAGGAAAAAAGTAAAAGCAGCCCCTGCCACCTGGAAGCTGGCCTGACGTCCACAGCTGGGGTATGCTCTCCTCCTGTTTGGATATAACGATCGCATCTCACAGAGCACCAGCTTCAGACAAAGTTGCTGTGAGACCATGATAAAGTGAGACAAAACAAGAGCACTTCATAAATTTGTCTGAACATGGACAAAAATAAGGTCACTGTGCCGTCCACAAAATACAAATATCCTCCTGTCAGAACAAAAAGGAGGGTCTGTTACTTCCTTACCAATTGCAATTTTGTCCTCACTCTAGTCTGTTCTCCCTGGAGATAAAATATATTGATATACTCAGTTATAGAATTCCCCAGTATCCAACCTAGTGCAAACCCCTGCTCTTTAGACCCTCCCCCAAACTCCCAAACTCCTAATCTTGTAAGTTCTTTCTGATACCCTCTCTTGGAGACACCCATGGCTCCTTATGATGTGAGTTCTCCCTTGCTGCAATGAGTACTAAATCCAACTTGTTAGCCTACAGGTAAATTCTGGCTGAAGACCATCATCACAAGAATGAGACAAACCCAATTTAAGAAGATCTATAAAGCAGATGGGGTGGTTTGCTCCCACTCTTCACTCCTCCTATCTCTGATGGAAGATTGCACCTATAAAAAACAAGCTGAAAGAGAGGAAGAAGAGAGTTGGAAGAAAGAAAATAACAGAGTTTGTTATTCTACTGCTTCTACACATTTCTCAGTTACTTTGTGAGCATACACACACACACACACACACACCCAAATTACTCAGGTGGTTAGAAATATTTAGAAATAAAGAACTGATGCCCACTTCCTGTCTAGACACTCCTGAATGGCAGAACCTACATGTGTATCCAGTAATGCTAAAGCAGGGGGACAGTGTGGAGGTGAATGAGAGGCATAACGAGATACGAGAGGGCAAATAACAATGAGGCCAAGTTCAGCGAGCAAGAAATCTGATTCTAATGTGTCTAGGGGAGGGCACAGCAAATAACTGGGAAAATGAGCCCAGTTTCCAATCTCCAAGAAGATGAGGGTCTCCAACATCAGAGGCTGTAGAGTGAAATGCTTTCTGCTCAAGAAGTGGGTATATCCACTTAGGTTTATCCATGCCAGAAAGCTGTGGGGAGCCACATGGGCTCTTAGAGAGCAGGACTGGCCCACGATGCTGCTGGAGCCAAGAAAACAACAGGGGTGTAAGCATCTGGCCAAGTGCCAGGACCCAGACCTCACAGGGTGAGAAGCCGCAGAAGCCAGCTGGGAAGCCCCACAGCTCTCTCTCCACTCCCGAGGTTCAGGCCATATCCTGAGCTGACAAGCTTTCCTACCTGGCCCTGGGGCAACATCTGTTCAAACTTTGTGGATGTAAAAGAGAGACAGGGGAAGAAGGAACCCTTTGAGGAAGGGGAAGAGATGGGTACAGGAAACCTTGAGGAGCAACTGAATTTAATGCATTGCCCAGAAGAGACCAATCTTCAAACTAGAGTGGCTAGAATAACTGGAACTGAAATTTCAACTGAGAAATTAAAACAGTACATTAATTTTTTTTTAGTTTTTAACAGAAAAGCACGCAATAGAGGAAGCAGTAAAAATAGACTTAAGACAACATTTTCGTTTGCCATAGCTGCTATGACAAATTCTCCATACCAGTTGACTTAAAAACAGAAATGTATTGGCTCACAGTTTGGAAGTATAGATGTCCAAAATCAAGGTGTGGGCAAAGTCATGCTTTCTCCCCAAAGTCTGTAGCTTTTTGGTGCCAGTTTGCCACAATCCTTGGGGTTCCTTGCTTGCTTCTCTGCCTCCTGTCACATGGTGCCCGCTCACTTGCTCACTCACTCTCTTCCCCCCCCTTTCTCTTTCTCTCTCCCTCCCTCTCTGTCTCTCCCTCTCCTCTCTCTCTCCTCTCCCTCTCCTCTCTCTCTCCTCTCTCTCTCTACCCTCCTCCCTTTTTTTCTCTCTCTCTCTCTTCCCTCTCTCTCTCTCTCCTCCCCCTCTCTCTCCCTCTTTCTCTTTGTGTCTACTCTTCTGCTTCTGCTGACTTCTGGCATCTTCCTGTGACTTTCTCACAGCATCTGACTTGTCTGGTTTCTGGTTTCTTCTGACTGACTGAATCTGAATTTCCTCTTTGTAAGGCTCTAGTACTACGGATTAAGACCCACCCTGATTCAATTTGTCCACACCTTAACTAATAATAAAATCTTTTAAACAATATATTTACAAATGAGTTCACACTAATAGGAACACAGATTAAGATTAAGAACATTTTTGTTGGGGTACATGATTCAATTTACCACAGACATATAGAAAAAAAAAAATAGCAAGGTGGCAGGCATAAATCCAATGACATAAAAAAAAAGTATATAATATGTGAATTGACTAAACCCTCTTTAATAGTTAGGCTCATGTGTCAGCTTGGCTAGGTTATGGTGCCTGGTTGTTTAGGCAAACACAGGCCTGATTGTTACTGTGAGGAAATTTTGTGGACTTAATTCATCAGTAAGTTGATTGCATCTATGGCTGATTGCATCTACAATCTACATTGCCTTCAGCAATGAGAAACATCTGGCCAAATTAATTCAAGGCTTTAAAAGGAGAAGTGATGATTTCAACAGTCAGAAGAGAGAATTTCCATCTCTACTTCAGCCAGCCAGCTTCTCCTGGGGAATTCATCAAAACCTTCATCAGAGTTCTCAGCTTGCAGCCCATCCTATGGAATTTAGATTATGTATCCCCACAGACATGTGAGACAATTTTATAAAATCTCATAATATTTACAGATATCCCCTGTCAGTCTGTTTCCCTAGAGAATCTTGACTAATACACTCTCCAATCTTCAAGATTGAGGAATGAACAAACATAAGGGGGGAATGCAGCTACGGACTAAAGTAGACTTATTGTTATTCTAGCAATGGAAGAACTTGTATCATTGATAAGAAGGCAGGGACCACCAGAGGCTCTGAGGGGAGGGAGGGGGAAGAATAGGTGCAACATGGGGCATTTGGGGGACATTGGAATTGTCCTGCATAACATTGCAATGATGGATACAGGGCATTATACATTTTGTCAAAACCTATAAAAATGTGCAGTGCAAAGTATTGTTGTCGACGGGCAGGATGAGGGGGGAGCGCCAGGAGGTAGTCGGCGTTCTCGGGGGCCTTGACGGCGAGGTGGGTATATGGTGGGAAGAACCACAGCGGAGACGAGGTAAGCATGCAGGTCCTTTATTGAGGAAGTGCACAGCCTTTTATAAGTAGGGTGAGGGGTGGAGTAGGGGGTAGGGCATGAAAAAAGGAGGAATTACGTGTTAGGCTAGGATTGGGCACAGTTGGTGTTAGGGAGGGTTTGCTATCTGTGGAAGGCGGGAAGGTTTCGCGGGCGCGGGAACAGGGTGAGCTACTTCCTCAAAGAAGGCTAGATATAGGATCAGGCTTGTTCTTTGTTGTCGGTCGGCCATTTTAGCTTCACCTCTTTCTGGCTGCCTCCAACATCTCCTCCCTTTTTGTTTTATTAGAGCCTTATTTATTGTATAGCTAGCTGAGGGAAGTAGAGGCCTCATCGTAGGAGGGATTTCGTATATGCAAATGCGCTATTTGCGAGGGAGGGTCTGTGCCTGTCTTAGGTCGGGGCTGCACCCGATCAGTCTTACCCTTCATTGGGAAACATGGCAGCAGAAGGCCATGTCCCTGTCTTAGGTTGATTGATGGGTCAGTCCAGTTGCCCGTCATTGGCTAGCCAGCCCAATATTTTATTGAGCATTCTGCTCAGTTAGAACGAGCCCTTGTGCTAATGAGGCGTGCTTCTCAGAGAACAGTTAGGCTGTACTCACTTTTAACTGTCTCCTGCAGTGCTTTGCCTTGCACTCAGCTGCTCATAGGGGGGAAGGGTTGGAGGATGTTGTTACTTACAGAGGGCAGACATCTTCTAGCATGTTTGGTGCTAGGCCTTGATCAGCGAGGTGAAGTCGGTGGTAATGTATTTGAATTGGTTTACTTAGGGAAGAATTAATTTGATCCTTAACTAGCTGTATTAATTTTCTTATAGCCCAAGGTCCAATAGATAGTATAAGAAGTAGGGTTATTATGGGACCAAGTATAGGGAGGAAATAAGGGAGGATTCCGTTGAATCCCCAAGACGGGCCTCCTTGGGCCTCTCGTTCGCGTTTGCGAGTTGCTATTCCTTCCCTAAGTTTAGTCATGGAATCTTTAATTATTCCTGAGTGGTCAGTATAGAAACAACACTCCTCGCCCAGTGCGGCACTAAGCCCTCCTTGTTTAAGGAAAAGTAGGTCTAAGCCCCTCCTATTTTGGAGAACAACCTCCGATAGGGACGTAAGGGATTTCTCAAGATGGGTGATGGAGGTTTCAATGCGGCTAAGTCTTCGTCTACTGCGGCTCTTAGGTGAGAGAGACCTTGATGTTGGAGGATGGCAGATATGGTTTCAGTGGCCAGTCTGGCAATACCTAAAAGAGAAGCAATGGTAACAGCAGTAATAATTTCTCTTTTTCGTCTAGTTATGGTAACAGAAGGCTGATCGTCCCAATGCCGATAGAGGTTTTCCTCACGATGGTAAAGGACCTGGGGGAGGACAACAACCAAGACGCACACCTCTCCGGAGCCATTAAGGGCTGCTGTGGCCACACAGGGGGTAAGCCCTGATGAGGAGCACAGCCATTTTGCCCCTTTAGGGGGAATGTAAAATTTATGCTGAGACAGAGGGGATAAAAGTAGGCAAGCCTTAGTTAAGGTGGTGGACATGTTACCGAAGGCATTGCCGACACACCGTCCGGTGTGCAGGGCGGATTGGATAGTAAGGTCACGGCCGCCAGTTTTGTCTGCGTTCCACTGACATTGTGGGGGATTGTTATTAGAGGAAGTGTTAAAGGTGGCATTAAGGGCTATCGCATCATAATAGGGGGGTGTAACAGAAAGACATAACCAGCAATTGCGAGTGAGGTTGGGGTGGGAAGCGTTCAGATCAAGAAAGGTAGCATTAAGTATTTGCCAAAGTGGATTATTGACAGTTGGGTTTGGGGTAGAAGCGGTAAAATTGAGCGTATCAGGCACTATTGTTGCAGTTGTAGACCGTTGAGGAATGGCAGGAGAACTGAGCGAAGGAGGGGACAGGATTTTATTAGGGCCTATTGGACCATGATTCACTTCTGCCAATTCCTTTTTTATAAGCAGGAGTGTGCCAGGGTCAGAGCCGGATACATATAGCCTGATTCCCCAGGTTCGACCCATGATCCAGGAAGGATCTGCAGGGTTTTGAACGGAAAGAGTGAGGTTTGTACAGAGGTTTCTTTCATTTCGTTTTTTGAAGTTTGCAGGAAGACCCCACGATGGGTTAGGGGGTCGAACGCATCCAGCAGGAGTGAATCGTATCATGAGGAACTTGTCAGCAATTGGGGGTGACCATCCAGTAGCTAATGTTTCACATCCCCAATAGGCACAATAGTAGTGCGTGGGCTGATTGCAGTACGAACGCCCCTGGGCGGAGTTGGGACAGAAGTAAACATCCTGAATATTGAGATAATTGATGGTCCAGGTTTCGAGAGGATCTTGTACACAAACTGTAAGGAATTGAGTTAACTTTTCTTTTTTAAACTAGTAATATCAGTTTTGCTGCCTTGCCTTTCAAAGTTTGGAACAGTTCCCAAAAATAATTTCCACAAATAACATTGAATGTTATTAAGTTTAGTGTCCCATGGTTGTGGGATGTATTTTCATTTTACCAATTTATTGAACTGTTAGTAAATGTTGTATTACCAAAATTCCAGAAATAAGGATTACTGTTATTAGTGATTATGATTGATTATTAATGAACTAAAATATGGTTGTGTTTTTAATAGGTTTCGGCATCCCTATAAGGGCCCGATCCTTTACAATTCCATAGGAATCATCAAACAACACAACCTCTGTAAGCTCATGACATATATGTCATTTGTCATTAAGTAGTCTGTTGTGAGAGGGACATGTAAAATTTACCATATTTTCTGATTTATATGGCAAAGAAAATATGGTAAAGAAGGGAAAATGAGAACATAAATTTGACTGTGATTTTTAGGTTGCATGCATACAGAACCATATCTAATACAAGTAGGGCAGTCTATAAAGGGTAAAGTTAAATTTTTTGTAAGTTTCCCTTCTTCTTTTGGCTTCAAGGGTAGTTATAAGTTATAGGTCCTGGAAAATGGTGAGCTTGATTAAGATAAATTGGGTGAGACTCATTGCTCCAAATTAACAGCTCTAGAAGAGGTGAGTTGGTTATGTATGTCCAATAAGTGTAATTATGATGTGGTATCTTACCTTGACCTAATACTTTACCTATAATTAATTCATTGTAAAACCACTATGTCCATAGTTTAAGTTTTGGCAGCATCTTCAACTCTAGACTAGATTCTTCCGGAGGGGATCCACTGCTCTTCTCTTGTTTCTGTAATGATAAGAGCAAAACCTCGGCCCCAAAAGTTTACCTCTCCTTTTTTCCCATTTATTGGTTCTTTCATTTTTCCAATATATTGGTTGTCCACAAAGTATAAACTATAATGCAAACTATTGACCATGGTTATAGCAATACTTCAATATGTGCTCATCATTGTAACAAATGTACCACACTAATCAAAGATGTTGTTAATGGGGAAAAGTGTGGGAGGGGGAGGTGGTGAAGTATATGGGAATCCCTCTATATATTTTCAATTTATGAAATCTAAACCTTCTTTAAAAATAAAAAAATTTTTAAAGGCAGAGATTGTCAGAATGAAAAACAAGATCCAATTTATACTGTCTATAAGAGACACACAGATTTAAAGATGCAAATAGGTTCAAAGTTAAATAATGAAAAAAATATGGACGATGAAAACAATAAACAAAAGAGAGCTGGAAAGGCTATATTAATATCAGACAAAATAGACTTTAAGACAAAATATATTACTTGAGCTAAAAGGAATATTTCGTAATGACCATCAAGAAGCTCTAACAATTATAAGCAAATTTCTACTTAACAAAAAATCTCCAAAATAGATGAAGAGAAACTGACAGAATTGAAAAGCAAAATGGACAATTTGACAATTATTATTGGAGATATTAATACTTCTCTCTCTGTAATTGACAGAATATCTGATAAAAATAAAAAAAACTTCAGTAAATATACAGAAGAATTGAACAACACTATCAATCAACCCGACCTAACTGACATTTCTAGAATACTCCAACAAACAAGAGCAGAATATACATTCTTTTAAAACACATTAATTATTTTCCAGGATAGACCACATTCTAGACCATATTTAAATTTCAGTAATTTAAAATTATTTCCTATGATCACAATAAAATTATAAATCAACATCATATAGAAATTTGGGAAATCTCAAAAGTTTTGGAAATTAAACCATATACTCTAGGTCAAATAAGAAGTCACAGGGGAAGTTGAAAATATCTTGCAGTGCTTGAAAATGAAAACACAGCACATCAAAAATGATGGATTGCAATTAGAGAGAAATTTAGAGCTTTAAGAAAGATCTAATATCAATATTAAGAGGATAAAAAACAAAAGCTACATGACCATTTCAATAGATGCTGAAAAAGAATTTGACAAAATTCCAACACTATTCACGATACCAGCTCTCAAATATCTAGGAATGTAAGACAATTGTCTCACTCTGAAAGGGAAATCTATAGAAACTTAGAGTTAACATTATACCTAATGGTAAAAAAATTCTTAGGAACAAATTTAACAAAAGTGGAAGATTTAAAAACACTAAAAACCATATATCACTGTTGAGGGAAATTAAAGATCTAAAAAATGTAGAGATATATCATGTTCATAGAACGGAAGACTCACTAATGTTAAGATAGCAATCCTTTCCAAAATAATTTATAAATGCAAAGCAATCACTGTCAAAATCCCCCTGGGGAATTATTTTTAGAACTTTACTAGCTAGAAGAAAACATAAAGGAAAATTTGATAACCTGTTGTTAGGCAAAGTTTTCTTAGATATAACACCGAAGCATGATCTATAAAAGAGAAACATGATAAATTGGACTTTCCCCAAATTATAAACTTTTGATCTTCAAAATATCTCAGTAAGAAAATGAAAAGACAAAGCCATGAACTGGGAGAAAATATTTGCAAATCTTATATCTGATAAATTACTTATATTCAGAAGATACAAAGAACAATTACAACTCAATTGTAAGAAGACAAACAGCCCAATTTTTTTTTAATGGACAAAAGATTCGAATAGGTACTTCGCAAAAATTAGGGAAATACAAGTTAAAACCACTGTTAAAAGAAAGCAATTTGGCAGTTTCTTAAAAAGTTAACCATAGTCCTGCTATACAGCCTAGTCATTCCACTCTTAGATATTTATCCAAAAGAAAGAAAAACATATGTCCACAAAAGGGCTTTTCCACAAATGTTGATAGCAGCAGCATAATATGCCCAAACTGGAAACAACCCCAGTGTTCATCAGTAGGTGAATGGGATAGCAAATTGTAGTATATTCATCGAATGGAATACTACTCAGCAATTGTAAGGAACTGGTGATACATGCAACGTGATGAACCTCAAAATCATCCGCTAAGCGAAGGAAGCCAGACACACGAGTGCATATTGTATAAATCCACTTATACAGAGAGAAGGACGGTCAGCAGTTGCCTGTGGCTGGGGTGGGTGCCTGCAAAGAGGCATATTTGCAGGGAAATTTGGGGGTTGTTGAAATTGCTCTCGAAGTGGATTATGGTGATGGCTGCACAGCTCTATGTTACTGAAAGTCATTAAACTGCACACTTATGATGGATAAATTGTATGGTGTGTAAATTATACCTCGGCAAAGCTGATAAGAAAAACTACAAACAATGGCTACACAATCAAGGATCCGTTATGAAAAGGCTTTCAGGCTCATTACCCGACTCCTCTTTAGCACATTAACTCTCCTTTTTCCTACTGAATTCTGAGGAAATGGAAAGTTGAAGCGTCTAGATGCACAGGCAAACTCATTTCCCACAATGTCCCTGTGTCCTAGCGATGTGTCTTTCAAGGAGGCACGTTTACGGGACAGCTTGTACCAACGGCAGCCGCTCGACTGCAGAAGGAGCTGGAATATTTGGGTTTCACCTCTAGGGTTATTAGCAAGTCTTTATTTGAAAACTTTTCTCATCAGTCACTAAAGCACATTTGCTTTGATGTTATGAGTCAGGCACTGAGAAAGAGGTGTGAGTGGCAAGGTCATGCTTATTTATGGGTTTCAAATGTCACTAAGATAGGTACATGGGTGCTGAGCTGGGAGCAAAGAAGAGACGACTGGTCTCAGTGACCCATATGTTTATTTTTATTTTTTTTAAAGATTTTATTTATTTATTTATTCATTTATCCCCCCCTTGCTGCTTGTGCTCGCTGGGTCAGCCAACCACGCCGTGCGGGCGGGCTTGCCCTCACCAGGAGGCCCCGGGAACCGAACCCGGGTCCTCCCATATGGTAAACGGGAGCCCTACTGATTGAGCCACAGCCGCTTCCCGACCCATATGTTTAGATAGTGGTTCCTCTTCAGGAACCACTTGTCCTGCAGGGGCTCCTCATAACTCTTAACGATCACAGTTGCATTCCCCAAAGAGATTTAGGGGATTAAAGGTAAAAGAGCCTCCATACCAAGACTGGGCTCTTCCAAGTACTAAAACTCAAAGCAGTGCTGTGCTGGTAAATGGCTAACAACAGACTCTCTGGGAAATAAAAAGGACCTAATCTGTAGCATTTGCTGGTTGCCATGGTGTGAATATCCCACCATGCAGGCTTCAAGCCCCCAACTTGATGTCACTGAAGGTGGGAAGAGTTGCACCGTGTGAGCTGGCTCCAGCTCATCCTGTTGAAGAGAATGTGTCGGGCTGGGGAGGAGCAGGAGAAGATGGGGTTGCACAAATCCAAGCTCTAAGCGAGACTTAAAACATCAGAGCAAAACCATACAACTTTTCTTTTTACTTAAATGGTGCGAATAAATTTAAAGCATTTAAAACTCAATTAATTTGCTAAGTAGTGATCATATTGTCCCGCTGTATCCATGTATTTGGGTGTTTTCATTTGGGTCTTTTACATGTGTATTATACACACACACACACCATATAGATATTTATATTATCATAGAATCCACAGTCTTCTGCTGTGTAGCAAGACAATGGTTCATCATGGATCTTGAATAAAGAAAATATATCCCCTTTTAATAATATCCGTCCCCCTGTGGTTTACCGGAAATGACTGGAAAATCCTGGAGTTTGAGTGTGTATCCAGTCATACCTTGACCGCTCAGATTTTAACCTAATTGAGAAGCCCACCCAGGAGTGAGAAAGGGAACAAAATAGCAGTGTTGTCACTAGTAAAGCTGAGCTGAAGGCAGAAGCTTAGCCCTGGGGTTAAGACAGATCTTCACATCCTGCTCCCTCTCCTTGCATCCACCCATGGTGCAGCTGGACAGTCACCACACAACCCACAGCTTAGGGGCAAACACTAAAATTTGATTTTACCTCCTGCCCCACACTTTGGCAGAAGGTGATAACCTTCAGCCATTGGGCGCTGGCCTAAGGGATTGGCTCAGGGCTGATCCCAGGATGGCTTACGGCAGACCAGAGCAGAGCACAGACCGTGTGTGCTCCCAGCCAATTTCTCCTCCAGCTGTGTTTAGGACAATAACAGTCGCTCCATGGATCAGGTGCACCCCAGGCAGGCTTCTCCTAGGCCTTGTCAGCAACCTGCAAGAATGAGCATCCTCATTTCATAGATGTGGGTGCTCAGAAAGTGTAGGTAACAGGCTCAGGGTCACCCTGCTGCCAACTGGAGAAACTGGGGCTCCAGCCCATGACTCTCTCACACCACAGACCTTTCTTTTTTTTTTTTTCCCAGTGAAATTTCTCATGCTTGGCCAGGATCCAGGCAGGTAGCTGTAAAGATTCCAGAAACATCAGCCACAAAATGTGGCCAAAAGGGGCCAAACAGAAGTCACCTAGAAATAACAAGCTGTTGATTTCATTCTGCATGAGGATGCCTCATTTCATGCAATCCTGTAGTACCCTAAGAGGAAGAGATCATCTCCGTTGTACAGCTGGAAACCTGAGACTTTATCAAGACAACCAAGTCCTGTCTGAAAGGGCACTTGCCTGCCCCATGCCTTTGTAGACTAGCACCTGTGTCTATCTGAAAATTCCCAAGGCCCAAAAAAGGTTCTTAAAATTCCAAGATTGTTTGGCTGATTTTGTCGACCAGATGGGAACTCAGTGACAATGGACCAACTAGCCTTGCAGTCAACAAGTCACCATTTTTTCAAGGTGAGCTGGGATCCAGCATCTCAGGAGACTTCCAAGGATGCCAGGGGCAACCCCCTCCTCATCTCGTCTCCTTGAGCCAGAGACACATAGGCAGAGGATTGGCCTACAGCCAAGAGCAGGAGGAAACAGGCTGGTGTTAAAACGTAGCTGCCGCTGGTAGCCAGAGCCAGCCATCCGCACCCTGTCCATGTACCTAATGACTGGAGAAGTCCGGCTTCCAAGCTCCTCCAAGACTTGGAGAAGGTGGAAAGTCAGAAAGCAAAGACAGCCTCTTAGGCAGATCTTCACCAGAAGCTCATCCCTACTTCCTCAAGTCAAGGTGCTTCCACTCCTCCTGGGGTCCCCAATTAGGAATCTTCTATCTACACCCACCAGCCATGGTGGGTACAGACATCAGACACACACAGATCATGAAGGCACGTTTCCTTTCGGTTTCTGAGGATTGGTCAATGATGAACAAAAGAGACCATTTTTGCAAAACAGACAAAAGCTTCAAAGCTTAGAGAGAACTCATAAACTTGACACTCATTGTTCTGGTTAAGACATGGGAGCAAGAAAGACTAGCCTTCTTGTCCAGTAAAGACCCTTATCAAACATGAAAGACTTTTGTAAGCTAGATTCAGAGTTTCGAGCTCTCTTCACAGCATGTAAATGAAAGTTCCCGTCCTACAATCACCATTGCCGGGCAGAGTTCACAATGCAGAGTGAAGAGAAGCACGTGATTATTAAGTATTGACGTGACATTTGGCACTTGCCAAGCGCCTTCCCATCAGCTCACAATCAGTGCAGGCAAGAGTCAGCAAGGCGTATTCCTATTTTCTCAGGGACCTAAGTGGGCGAGGAATCGACAAGCCTTCAAGAAAATAGCATGAGTGCAACTGGAGCTAGAAACAAGTAACAGCCCTTTCGCTCTTTTTAGCATGCATTTTTAAAAGGTGTTAATCGAAAAAGGTATATTTATTTAGTTGTGTTAATAAGAGGGTGAAGGTGCTGGTTTTTCTTCTTACTAGATAAGAGCCTGATAATCATAATGCATAACTAAAAATAGCATCAGCAGTAAAGGTCAAGAAGACCTAATGTTTTAATAAGCATTTTGAGACATAACTTTTGTTATTAAAAATAGAGAAAAATAAATTTCTATGTGTTTATTTTCCATTTTGGAGAGACAGACTTTAAGACTACAAACCATAATAAACATTAAATACACTTAACTATTCTAAGAAACAGAGCGCGCATGTCATTAGGAGTGAATTTTCCAGGCTTTTCCATGATTGTGGAGTGGAGACACGCACTGGTAGGAAGGGAGACATGTCCTCGCTGTTCTGACTGAGCCTTTGTGGGGCACAGGGAGGTGCACTGCTCACCCACTCAGACAGCAAACCAGACCTGCTCCCTGCCTAAAGTAGGGGGTGGGGGAGGACAGACGCCAACACCAGTTCCACATTTATGAGACACGTTTGTAAGTGATATGACAGGGAAGCGGGAAACAGCACCTAACCTGACGGGTCAGGAAAGGCGTCCCAGGAAAGTGACGTTGGGCTGAGATCCAAAGGGTGAGCAGGTGTTAGACAGACAGAGAAGGGAAAGAGGGAGCAGAGTGTTCAAAGGCCCTGCATAATAAACTGGGGGCCCTAAAATGAGGCCAAAGTGTCCTAAAGTCAGGGAGTAAAGGGGCAGGGACAGGAGATGAGGAACCCTGGCCTCAAAAAACCAAGAAGCCCACCTGCAAGGCGACAGCCACCACCGAAGGCAAGGCTTGGCACCTGGGGCTCTGGAGGGACGCCCACCCTGCCTTTAGAAGCAGGACCACCCTCAGTGGGTCTGTGCAGTGCCCTCATCTCTAGCTCTGGGGAGCAACACATCCACCAGGGTTAGTCTGCCAGGGCCGCTAAGACAAATACCACAGAAGGGCTTGGCCTGAACAGCAAGGACTTACTGGCTCACAGTTTGGAGTCTGGACGTCCAAAATGAAGATGTCGGCATGGCCAGGCCTCCTCTCTGGCTCCTGACTCCCGGCTTCTAGTGGCTGGCCGTGCCCAGATTTCCTCTTCTTATGAGACCTCCAGTAGTACTGACTAAGGCCCACCCTGATTCGGGTCGGCCTCACCTAAACAGTGTCTTCGAAGATCCTCTTCACGAATGAGTCTAGGCCTTAAATAATAACACCCTCGAAGGTCCTGTTTACAAACAGGCTCACACCCCCAGGAACACGGATTAAGATTCGAGCATGTCTTTGGTGTAATTCAATCCCCAACACTGCCTTACAAGGTTGCTGCAAAGATTCAGTGTTGTGCGGCACATAAAACACTTCATAAAAGTGCCTGTCGCCTAACAAGGACTTGTTTTCACTTAAAACCTGCACTGTTCTCTTCTTGACTTTGTCTTAAGTCTAGGCTAGGGGTTCCTAATTTATCTTCCATGGAAACCTACCCTATAATCAAGAAAGGGTGCCCTGATCAAATGAATTTGGGGAACAATGCAAACTAGCATAGTAAAGAATCTGAAAGTCTTACAGTGAAAAAAAAAATTAACTTTCTTTAATCAAATGCATGTCAAAATCAATGGACCACCACATGCTACTTTTCTTTTTGTTGGAGGAGATGATGTCACCTATTAATAAACTATGTCCCTCATCCAAAAGTTCCATTGAGAGTCTGTCAAGAGGTGCCAGCCAAGAATAATTTAGACTCTGGCTTGTGCATTTGCAAGGATGAAGCAGACCAATTTCAACGTGTTGCTATTTAGAAAATAAATTACTCCAAAGTTCCCATTTAGAACACAAATTCCCAAGCATTTCTCATTTCTTTGAAATTTTTTCCTGACCCATAGCTATAATTTTCAATCTAATCAATAGATGACTTTCAGGGAATAAATTTGTGTTACTAGAATGATATGAACTTATTACCATTATTTTATCTCTGCGTCTCATTTTCCTTATCTGAAAACCATAGTGTCAAATGAGGTGATCAAAAATCCCTTCAAGCTCTGAGAGTATGTGAGTCCACAGTAAGATGTTTTCAGGTTACATCTTGTATGTTCTTAAGCGATTATTGAGGTCAATCTACAGTCCAAATATGAGTGGACAGATGAACATCCATCCACAAGAGAAGGACATATTCCTTGGTGGCTGCCACCTTGCCATTCCACTATTTTGTCAATCTTAGCAGTGCTGACACTCAGCCAGTATATCTGAACCATTAGCCCATTCTGATTGGGTGATGCCCAAGCCAACCAGTTCTTAAATATTTCAAATATCACCTCTAAGCCTGAATATTCAACTTGCCATTTCCCTTCCTTTGGGCTTAAACAATAAGAATATTTTTGCTCACAGTTTTGAGGCCACAGGAAGTTCCAAATCAAGGTGTCAGTAAGGTGACGCGTTCTCCCCAAAGACTAGCATTCTGGGGCTGGTTGCCAGCAGTGGTTGCTCCTTGGATTTTCTGCTGCATGGCCATCCAGTGGTGGCGTCTTCTCCTTTTTCATCCTGGTTCTGTTGATTTCAGGTTTCTTGCTCTTCTAGTGGCTTCCTCCATGTCCAATTTCCTTTGCTGGTAAGGACTTCAGCCATGTTGGATCAAGGCCCACCCTCATTCACTCGGGACCCCTTAACTGACAGCATCTGCAAAGGTCCTATTGACAAATGGGTCCATACCACAGGCCCAGGGGCCGGGCCCCAAGCCTGGGGGTGTGATTCAATCATGCTGGTGATCCGGGCCCTGCCTGTCGCTCTAACCACCTTTTGTGCCAGTCCCTCACTCCCTTGCTCTGGGCAAAGTCTTCTTCTCTCACCTTCCCAAGCCAAGGGTCCTCCAGGACTCTTCCTGCTGCTCCCCTACCTGGAATTCTCATCCTCCACTTCTCAGGGCAGTTGCTTCTCATCCTGCAGCTTAAATGCCACCCCTTCCAGGCCCTAACTGACCATCCAAACTGCAGCACATCATCCCTGTCATCTCCCCCAATATTTATTACAATTTTCAATTATTTGTTTCTTTCTGTATTGTGTAGATTCCCAACTAAAGGAAAGCTCTGTGTAATGTATACATATACGCATTGCATATATAATATATCACATATATGTAATGTCACATGTATGCATATAATACAGAATAAACAGATGAGTTTAGAATATATTTATACATGTTATGTGCCTATACATGTCTACATTATAATGTACTAAATATTTAATAATCATACTTAGTTTATTCAATAGTAAAAGTTCAGTCTACCCACCTATAACACACAGTCCTTATAAAGTCAGGGCTAGCAGAGCCTCTTCAGCTGGTCTTAGCCTACTGAACACTCCCGTTAAATTTATGATATTAACTAATTTCTTCAACACATATTTATTGAACGCCTATATTCTAAGCCCTATAAAAAGTAGTGAACAAAACAGCCATTTCCTTTCTATCATGCTTGTCATCTACATGTTGTGTTCCCTGAGATAAAGATTCAAAGTCACCTTTCAAACTGGAGGCCTTCAGATCTTCTGGGAAACATGGCAGGTGGTGGTGACATTGAACAAATCCTCCTCCCAAACCCTCCCCATCCCAAGCCTGCAGAAAGGCTAGATACAATGTAACAAAATGAATTTAAATTAACTGCCAAGCTCCAATCCAAGAAAGGACTATCTCCTGGTTCCAGAAATGGTGAGGAATTCAAAGCCAAGGAATTGAAGGCAAGTTCATTGCCAGAGTAGGTTATGGGCTCGGCAGTAAGGGAAGTGTGGGCCAAGGTCCCTGAGGAGGGGGGTGAGGAAAATGCAACAAAGTGTTTGAGCTCAGCTACCTCCAAACACCTAGAATCAGGCAGCACCAACTCCAAAAACCCGATTTACAATGTATGCTATAAGGATGGAGTCTCACAGGGCAACGGCCCCACAAGTGGGCTTCCCGTCTGTGAAACTCCACCCTGGGAAGCTTCCTTGCAACCAGGAATTATGGGTTTAAAAATTCACCTATGAGAAATCACAAGCTCAGGTCTGGACATACAGTAGAGAAATACCAAGGAAATAACATAAAACTCTGGTCCTACATGTAGACACAAGGCAAAGGCAAAAATCTATCCCGTGACAATGATCCTACAACTTAGAGTACATGAGACCCTCATGGAAACCAACTCTTCTGAACATGAGCTCATAATTTTAAAAATTGAAAGAATTCAACAAATGAAGTAACAACTCACCATGAAAGAGTATCAGCGAAAAACAAAGAGAGAATTTGCATCTCAAGATCAGATACTAAAAGCTGAAAGTGACTTTAAAATTAGTGTGATTAAACTGTTCAAATGTTAAAATAAATAAACAGAATTCAGAAGACAAGAAAAAGACTATGTAAAACAGGACAAAAGGATTTGAAAGAGAACCAAATAGAATTTCTAGAAATAAAAACTATAGTAATTGGCTCCAAAAACCATATTCTCAATAGACGGGTTGAACAAGACCAAAGAGAATTAGTGCAAGGAAAGGAAGCGCCAAAGAAAGCACACACAATGCAGCATATAGACATAAAGAAAAGAGATCACGGAAGACAAAGTAAGAGAAATTGAAGAAAGAATAAGAAAGTCAAATACATTGCTAATAAGCTGTCAAAAAGAAAGAATGGAGAATATGCAATGTTTGAGGTGATAATAATGGCGGTCTTCCAGAATTAAAGGGTCCTCAGAATGAAGGAGCCCACTGAGTCTCAAATAGAATTTAAACACCCACCTCCCACACTTCACATTGCATCCCCACCCCACACACATACCAACAGCAAAGTGAAACTGAGGAGCATCAAAGAATGTGGACGGCAATGTCTCATACACGTGAAAATGTTCATATCTCAAGACCCAACAATCCCACTTGCAGGTATGTACACTAGATATACAACCATGTCCACACACACAGGTACGTATGCAGGTGCATACAAGGACGTCTGCTACAAAATGTAATATGATTGCTTGTAATTGTGAAATAGCTAAATGCCCATCCATAAGAAATGTATCCATTAAATGGTTTACATTCAGGCCATAGAATACTATACAGCACTTAAAATGAACGACAGTGTTTACATCTTTTTTTTTTTTACCGGGAGGTACCGGGGATCGAACCCCGGTCTCTCCATATGGTAGACGGACGCCGAACCTTTTGAGCCACATCCATTTCCCAGTGTTTACATCTTTACATGGCTGAGTCTCAAAAGTATAAATATTGAGTGAAAAAAAGAATTGGTAGTCCAAAAATAGGTCGAGTCTCTCCTCTTTCTCTCTTTCTCTTTTTCTCCCTCTCTCTCCCTCTTATTCTCTCTCTCATAAAACCACAAGGAGATTTTATATATATAAAATAACATAAAACTGATGATTTGATATATAAAACCATGATTTATACATATGTACATGTATATATATCTACATTTCTATATTTATAGTTATTTACATATATATATAGATATATAGATATATATATACCCATGAAGCTACCAGTTCTCGTACCATCACCCCAGATTAACAAATGTCAACATGGTCTTAATTCCTTCATATTCCTTTATACAGAAACAACATTTCATTATTCTCCTTTTCTGACCCATAAGCAATACAGAGTATTATGTTGCACATTTTAAAATTTTAAGTG
Organism: Tolypeutes matacus; assembly: GCA_026826555.1. Taxonomy (NCBI): domain Eukaryota; kingdom Metazoa; phylum Chordata; class Mammalia; order Cingulata; family Chlamyphoridae; genus Tolypeutes; species Tolypeutes matacus. Next base: position 1,301,320 of record JAKSZT010054014.1, read on the forward strand.
GAGAGTATCATACTATATAAAAACAAAGACCTGAAGAATACATGATCATGATTACTTTTGTAATTTCCTATGTACTTATTTTTTAATGTATTAGATACAGAAAAGTATAAAACATAATAATAAAAAAAAAAAAAAAACAGGAAGGAAAAGCACCCAAATGTTAACATGTATTAAATCTTGGATATCTGTACTTCCAGAGATTTTCCTGTATGTTTTTAAATATGTCAAATTTTAAAAACTACGCTCTTCAGTAAATGATAAATTTCTTTCAATGGTGATCTCACTGAAGTCTCTGCAGTCATCTTTTTTACACTGCTCACAATTTCCTTGAGTTAATTGTCTTGAGACTTAAATTTAGAAATAGAAATGCAATGCTGCTTCTTACCCTGCAAAGTTCATCTTGGGTAATTATCTCATAGGCACAAGTATTATTTGCTTGAGAACAAATTAAATTCTGACTAATGGCAACCAGGAGTTAAACCACACCCAAGCTAATTACATTTCCAAAAGCACTTCTATACACTTAACTGCTGAGTCTTAGGGAGAGATGTTTTCTCATTAACTTTGTCTGAAAGTAAGATATATTTACACTATCTCATCTAAACCCCTGGAGAATGGCCATAGCCAATATGCCATATTTTTGTTGAAAATACATATCCAAAGATATAATACATGATAAAACCTTTCAAACTGTCCAAATTACTGCCCATTTTAAATTTAGACTGAGACTGGATTGATGCTAGCTCTGTTGATGTGTTTGTGAACAAAGACTTCATAGCACTAATTTATATACAAACAAGTGAGGCTCTAAGTTTTTAAAAACCTTTCCCTTTTATATGGAATAGAGTCCTGGTTCCCACCAAAATCCTGAACTAGTATGACCCCTGGCTCCCTCGGCCAAGATTAAGCTGGAGAACCAAGAAATGGGGTGAGGGTACAGTGCTGGGTTGAACTTGTGGAGGGTAGATTTGGCCTAGGCAGGAGTAGCCTGGCACACCGTGGGAGGATGAAAATGGAAAAAGGAACTGCTGAAGCTCAGTTGGCATCGTCCCACCCACGGTGTTGAGATGGTCCAGATGGCCACTAGAGGAACGTAAAGGAAGTCCAGGTGTGCTGTGCCTGTGGAGAGCTGAGACATATAGGGGGACGGCGACTGACTGCAGCCAGGAGCTGGCCATTTCCCCAGGGCTGATGAATTCCAGTCTCCGCTTCTCTGTAGGGCAGTGGGTGAAGACCCGAGCTGAGGAGTGGTTTTCTAGGGTGGAGGCTTCTCCGACCGTGTTTGCTGGTGCCTGCATTCTCCACCCAAGGATCGTCCCTTCCCATGACGCAGGGGAGTCAGGTCCTCCCCGACGCGCCTGGCTGACAGAGCAGCCAACACCCACAGAGGAAGAGGAAACTTCTGCCCAAAATCAAGATTCTTCCCGGACATAACATGCTCAAAAGAAAAACATATTGCTTTACAGATTCCATCAGAAGCAGAAATCTTAGACCAATTTTTATAATTAGATTTACAATTAGATTTAAAATGAGGCTAATAAACATTTGGAACAAGATAAGAGAATATATTAGCAATATGAAACAAAAAGAAAAAGAATCATAGAAAGCCAAACATAAAGATTTGTTCTGAAATATATAATGATTGAAATAGATAATGGAATGAATAGGATAAATAGCAGAATCTTGGCAGCTAGGGAATAAAACAGCTAACTGGAACACCAAAGAGTTAGAGGAATATCAACCAGAAAGAAGAAAAAAATTACATAGAAATAGAAACTGAAGAAGAAAATCAAATAGAAATGGAGAATAAAAAGAGATATGCTACATCCAAATGAAAGGGGCTCAATGGGGAGAAAAATGGAAATAAATTTGGACTATTATTTCAAGAAATAAAATAGAAGTTCCCTAAAAAAAATTTTAACATTATAACTATACTGAAAGGGTCTATAGAAAGCCAAAAAGGGGAGATAAATAAAACACATTTTAATGAAATTTCAGAAGGTCAAAGAAAGAAAAATGTTAAATCTTCTAGAGATAAAGAACATATCACATACAAAGGATCAAAAATTGAACAGATATCAGATTTTCAGCAACAATAGATGCAAGAAAAACATTGTGTTTTCAAAATATTGAGAAACATAGATTATCATTCAAATAAGAATATTTTCAGGCCTACAAAGCCTTAGATATTTTGCCACCCAGAGGCAAATTGGCAACAATTTGAGATAAATTACATAAATAAGAAATTAATCCAAGAGATATTGCCGTGATATATACAGTAAATGTAATCAAATATCTTGGTAAAATGTATTGTTACCTTTAAGTCACTAAGAACAAAGAAAAAGATAAAAGATGCCCAGAATAACATAGAATTAATAATATAGATATATGCCGGCCAATATATCAGCCACTAACCCCATGTGGCTATTTAAATGTGAATTTGAGTTAATTTAAACTTAATTTAATTTGAAAATCTGTTCCTCAGTCACACTAGCCACATTTCAAGTGCTTAATAGCCCTACATGGCTAGTGGATACCATGTTGGACAGCAGAGATATAGAACCAGAAAGTTCTGTTGGAAAACACTGAGATAGATAATATCGCTATGATGGCAGGGTTTATTAGGAGGAAGAGACCAGTGAGTATGAAAGCACGCAAAAGTTCTCTTATCATTAAGGAAGAGATGTAAATATCTTTTTTTTTTTATGTAAAAAGGTGGGACAAACAGAAATAATAAATTAGGATGGGTACAAAAGGATCTAAAAATATCAATATGTGTATTAAATGTAAATGGGCTAAACTCAGTTAAAAGACAAAGATTGAAAAATAATTAAAAACAAAATCCACATAGATACCATATACAAAAGACCCTCCTAAAGCATAAGTACATGCAAAGCTTGACTGACTTGGTTAAGCCATATGACATTGCCATGTTAATAGGTCAAAAATGGATAGGTTTTGACAGTTTTAAATATGGAACAATTAAAAATTGGATGAATAAAGACAAAAATGCCTATAACATAAGGCATACTGTAAGACAAAATACAGTATGAGGGATAGAGAAGCTCACTACATTAATAAAAAAGATTCAATTTATTGGAATGATATAGCAATTTTTAAATGTACATACCTAAGAAAATACCAGTAAAATGTGGGTAGCAAAAAACTTAAAACTACGGAAAGAAGTTGATAAATTCACCATCATATTGGATTGATATAGTAATTATTGATAAGTCAGATGACATTTTCAATAAGAATAGCTGAGAATTATAATTAACAAGCTTTCCCTAATGGACAGAGTTCTTTATTCAAAATTTAAAGAATTCACATTTTTCTCAAGCACACATGGAAAATTTTATAATAATTGATCATATATAATAACTATTCCAGAAAAACTCAACATGCATCAAATTAGGATAGACAGCCTTGTATTTACTTAGTCAGAGTCCTATAAGCTAAGAACAAAAAGATTTGAAGGTCATCAAGCCCAATCTCCATTAGATGGTATATCCCACCAAAACATTCTTTAAAAGTGCTAAGCATTGTAACAAATGTACCACACTAATGAAAGTTGTTGTTAACTGGGAAAGTGGGGGTGGGGGGAGGCTGTATATGGAAATGTCCTATATTTTTTATCTAACATTTATATAATCTAAAGCTTCTTTAAAAATAAAGGGAAAAAAGTAGGTTTGAGGGCTCAGTAGAGGTTGAGCCATACTTCACTGAGTTAAATGGGACTTTTCCTTTTCTCTAAGAATGTTGGCTGAAGGCCCAGAGCTTAAGTCAAGGGGAGCTAAGCACACCTAACATTCTAAAGAGATGCATTAAAAACATCCAGTTCCAATTTACTAAAAAATCAAGACCTCTCACACCCATCTTGAGCACACGGAAGAGAAAACTAGAAATGTACAAAGGATTGAAGAGAACTGATGGTGCGGTGGGTGGCCTGGTGGGGAGTGGTGTGGTTTTCTCCTTCTCATACCCCTAAGGGAAAGTGCAGGAGGCCTCCAGGGAATCCCTCCAAGAGGCTGGGGTTGTCCCTAAGAAGGCTAAAGAGCCTCACACCCAAACTAGGTGCTGGCTGAGCTGCAAGAGCTCATACACCCACCTTGTTGTGGAGCACTATGAAAAATTGAAGGAGGCTTTAGAAATTGCAGATTCTTCAGGATAAAGCACCCACATCACACACAGCCCTGTTTCTTGACCAGTATGCACCACTATATAACAACTCCACTCTCTCATCCCAAGACCAAGAACCCCTCCCTGGAAGGGCACAGTGAGAAAACGGGGCCATTGAAACCCCTCCTATACCAGAGGACTGGCCTCGTGATTCCCACCCAATATTCTGTTCTTTATATAAAGAACTCCATTTCTTCAACTGTTCCTATACTATGAAATGGTTTATAACCACCTGCTATCCTTGGCCTTTCTAGGAATAGCTCTGCTCCCTTTTGCCAATGTCTCTGTTCAAGTATATTGTACAGAAATTGCAACAATTCCACTGCAAAGTGGGATGGATGAAGGAGGATAATCACCATTTATTCATTAATTTTTTTATATTTAAAGGAACTTTAGATTACATAAATGTTACATAAAAATATAAGGCATTCCCATATGCCCCACTCCCTCCCCCTCCCACACTTTCCCACATTAACATCCTTCATTAGTGTGGTACATGGTTACAACTGATAAGCCCATATTGAAGCTTTGCTACTAACCATGGACTATAGTTCACACGATAGTTTACACTCTGTCCCGCACAATTTTGTAGGTTATGAAAAAATATACAATGGCCTGTATCCATCACTGCAATGTCATGCAGGACAGCTCCAATGTCCCAAAAATGCCCCCATGTTACACCTACTCTTCCCTCTCCCTCCCTCAGAACCTCTGGTGGCCACAGCCTGTACATCAATGATAAGAGTTCTTCCATTGCTAGAATAATAAGTCTCTGGTAGAATAATAATAAGTCCCGGCACTGAGGGATTATTACGAAGCTCCAACTAGCACAGCATCTGGAAAAAGACCTTGACCAAAAGGGGGAAATGGTAAATACAAATGAGTTTATATGGCTAAGAGATTTCAAAGTGAGTTGGGAGGTCATTCCAGAAGTTACTTTTATGCAAGTCTCAGCAGGATATCATTGCCTGCCACAGTAAACAGTGCCTCAAATAATGGGGTTTCTGAGGGCTCTAGCGATATCCAGAGACTATAAGCTGGGCAGACAGTTCAGGAATTTGGAACTCTGTCTTTGGGCATTTCTTTGGAATTTGTGCTCCCCAGTGTAACAGAGTTAAACTCATTTATAGGTTCCCTACACATGGCTTTTCTGCCCCTTTTAATTGAACCTATAATTAGCACTATATTTGATAAATATATGTCCCAGAGACTTAAATCTTTGGTCCATCCATGTGCCAACTGAGCCCTAAATTTCAGCGGAGTTGCAACACCTACTATCCAGTTCATTGGTCTCACCAGGACGACTAACAAGGAGATGATGATGGACAACAACCATCCCAAGGAACAGAGAGTGTCTGCAACTGCAAGCAAGAGAGCTCCATCCATCTGCCCCATGGGATCTAAGCCCCCTCTCAATTAGAACCAGAGTGGGCATCACCATCCCCAAATCCTCAAGATTTAGGAAAGAACAATGGACTAAAGTAGACTTAAATGTTCTACAAGCCAGGGTTTTTACTCATTCACTAATCCAACAAGCCTGAATTATTGAGGTTTGATATGATTAAAGAAACAGGGACCAAGAAAATTTAGCATAGCCAGGTTTCTTCACCTCATACATCTGATTTTATCCTTTTTTTTTTTCTTTTTTTTGATAAGTTGGACGAATTGACCCTTGTCATGAATGTGAAAAAAATTGACAAAAGATTAAAAGTGAAAACAGCTTTTGGTAAGTGTTTTCCCAGAGAATATAACCAGAGCATAAAAATTAAAGTATTGATTTTATTGTGTTTCTTTTATCCTCATCAATTCATATATTCTTCCAGAACAATTTTCATTCACTCCAAACACAACCCTTCATAGGACAAAAATTATTTAATAATTTATCACACATAAAAAGGTCCTACATCTTATAAACATTTTACAAAATATTTGTCAATTTGATTTTCTAAAGGATTTTTTATGATTTCTTTGTTTAAAAAGTCCTAAGTTATGAATAAATCATGTCCTAGGGATTGCAGGATAACAAATGATTTCTTTTCTCTAATCACATTGTTCTTTACAACTTGATTTACCTCACTGTGTGAACTTAATTTCTTGGCATAAGAACAGCTGTCCAGTGGCTGACACTGCCTCAGAGCAGAACTGTGGCTCATACAAATAACTGGACTCTCCCTTCTGGCCAGGTGTGACCTCCACCCTAGGAGTGTCTGTCTGAGAAAACCGTCAACTGAAGGGCAAGCAACATTAGATCTGAGATTATATCCATAGCTTGATTCATGGAAGGGCCAACTCCTAGGAGCCTGAGATGACAATTTGCACTGATTTATTTCCAGACAGGCCACTGAATTTATTTATTCAACAAGTACATATTGAGCAGCAACTATAGGTCCTAAAGAAGATGAAACAGGAAACTCTTTCCAACACCCACCAGACTCAGAAGCCACTTTGAGCCCAGGGGTAGCACTGAAGTTGCATTTGGTTTTGGATCCCAGTCCTATTTCCTTACTAGACTCCAAGCTCCCTGCCCCTTCCCTTCCTGCTTCTCAAGCCCCCCTCTACAGTACTTATAGTTCTTAAGGATCTTTCAGGCAATTTAAATGGTCTGGCCTTTAAGTGAGAAATTCCCTTTTGACCCTCATACCAAGAGTTGTCACAATTTATGGTTGGGATCCATGTGAAATGGAAGGCTGCCCCTCATTTACAAAGTCCTCTTTGAAGTTCTTCCCTAGAATCAGGAGACCCTCCCACTAAAAATGCTTTTAGGGATAGGATGTGGCTCAAGCGATTGAGCGCCTGCTTCCCACATGGGAGGTCCTGGGTTCGGTTCCCAGTGCCTCCTAAAAAGGAAAAAACAAACAACAGGCAAAAAACTCAGGGGAGCCAATGTGGCTCAGTGGTTGAGTGCTGGCTTCCCACATACAAGGTCCTGATTCAATCCCCAGCCCCCGGTACCTAAAAAAAAAAATGTTTTAATGGCCTCCCTGACACCTCAGAATTCTGAAGTGTAAGATTAGCCACTATGGTGGCTTTTACTGCAGTTAAGATGTAATCTCTACCAACAAAGAGTTAACCATCAGGTAAGAACAATGTTTATTTAAAGAGTAATGTACTCAAGTGTTTGTGTACAAAAGATTAAAAGTGCAAACAGCCTTGGGTAAATGTTTTCCCAGAGAATATAATCAAATCACAATAATTAAAGTCTTGGTTTTATTATGTTTTTTAATCCTCACCAATTTATGTATTCTTCCAGAACAATTTTTATTGACTCCAAAGACAATCTTTCATAGGACACAAGTATTTAATTCAATTATTGAATCAAATTCAATAATTAGTAAGAATTAAACTAGTAACAAAAGTAGCAGCTAGTATTATTAAGTACTCAATATATTCTAAGTGCTTTGAGGATATTGATAAAACTAAATATAATGATTTATTTAATCCTCACAAACCCTCATTGACATTGTTACCAAAATCTGGCCCATTTTACAGATGGGAAAATGAAGGCCCATAAAAGTCAACTTGCCCTAGATAGTAAGAACAGGTGCAGGGATTTGTCCCAGGAAATCTGAGTCCACATTTTTACCCATGCCTACAGGACCAGCTAGTACAATACATAAATACTTCTACATGCTTTGGGAGTGCAAAAGTGGGAGAAATTACTTGCAAATGAGGTGATCAGGGAGATTTTATGATGCTGGTCACAGTGTGATAGATTGAAGTAGAGAAATCATTCCAGTCTAATGGACTGGCATTCCAAGGGAACGGAGGTGGAATTGTCAGCAGACGGGCACTCCCCCCACTTCCACTCCTACCGTTTGCCTATTACATTCCACTGGCACCAATCCTTGCATCTTTCCTTTCTCTTTCAGAAAAATTGATATGTTCTTTTTTTCCAAAACTGAAGCTCCTAAATACACCTTGCTAGAGGTAGCAATTGCTTTTAAAATAACCATGATTAATATGCTCAAGAAAATAGAGGAAATGAAGGGTAATATAAAAGAAATGGTGGCAAATAGCAATTGGGAATTCGAATTTATAAAAGAATTAAATGGATATTGTAGAACTGAAAAGTACAATATCCAAAAACAAGTAGTCAATATATAGCTTTAAGAACCAAATGGACACAAAAGAACACAGAATTGGTGAACTACACAGCAGCTCCATAGGAAAATAGCCAAACAGAAGGTCAGAGATTTTAAAAAATAACAATAAAAATAATTTTTAAAAATTAAGAGAAATGCTAGACATATTCAAAAGGTCTAAAATAAATGTAATTTAATTGAATTTTCAGCAAGAAAGGAATTAGGCAGAAGCAATATTCAGAAAGATAATGACTAAGAATAGTCCAAACCAATGAAAGACATCAATCTATACACTCAAGAAGTTCAGAAAACTTCAAGCAAGGTTAATACATAGAAAACCTTATCCAAGTACCTCATCAAGATCAAATAGCTGAAAGTCAATGACAAAAAGAAAATCTTAAAAGCAGCCAAAGAAATAGCATGTTACCATCTATTGAGCAAAACTAAGATTGACAGTTGGCTTCTCAAAAAAAAAATGACAGAAGCAGAAAACTGGAAAATTTATCATCCTAAATACATGTATTTTAAAAAAGAAAAAAGGCTGAAAAGCCAATGATTTAAGCTTCCATCTCAAGAAGATAGAAGCAAGAGCTAATGTCACTTAAGAAGGAAACAAATAATAAAGAAGAGATCAAAGCTTCAATAAATTTTAAAATACAAAAAAAAATCAACAAAGTCAAAAGATGGTTATTTGCAATGATAAATCCATAGCAAAATAAAACAGGAATGAAAACCAAATTTCCAAATAAGGAAGAAAAAATGAGATATAACTACAGAGCCTATAGACATTGGAAATATAAGAGGATAGTACCAACAAATCTACTCCAAAGAAGTTGATGTTATGGATGACATCACCATATTTGTCAAAAAATACAACTTACCAATTCTAACAGAAGCATAAATAGAAAATCTGAATAGTTGATATATATTAAAGAAATTGAATTTATTAATGATAACCTTTCCAGAAAGAAAACTCCAGTCCCAAATAGATTTATCAGTAATTTTTATTGAATAGAAGGAAATAACATATCTTACATAAAATCATTGACAAAATATAGGAGAGGGAATATGACCCAACTCTTAGAAAAGTCTCTCTCATGAACATATATATTTAAAAATCCTGAACAAATATTAGCTAATTAAATTCAGTGGTATATATAAAGGAGATAACATTATGGAAAATTGGAGGTTATTCTGAAATGGAAAGGCGTTTTGCATTCAAAAAGCAATTCAATATAATCATCATGTTATCAAGAAAAGTGAGGAAGAAAAATATACTATCTTTATTTCAACTGATTCAAAAAATGCATTTGACACAATTTAACACTCTCATGATTTAAGAAAAAAAACTCAAACTAGCAATAAGGACAGACAAATGGAGAGTCTTCTGGGGGACTGGCAAAGTTCTATTTCTTGACCTGAGTGGTAATTGCAAGAATCTTAATCGTAAAATAAATCGCTAAGCTATACATTTGTTATGTGTGTTCCTTCTATATTGGTGTTTTATTTTACAATAAAAATGTTTAAAAAATGATGAAGAAGGTAGTAAGATATCCCAAATATCAAACAATACATTAACAATTTTTTAAAACTGTGATTAAATGAGTTTGTTCCTGTGTTTAGAACAAGAAGTTCATACTTATGTGTCATACCCCCTTTAAATTTAAGTGAAACAACACTTATGCAATATTTATAAAATGACTAATTATCTTTAAATGATTCATTCATAGATTTAGTAGGACAAAAAAAAGTGTTACATCCTTCAATTTGCATAATGGGGATGCTGAACACATAAGGTTCCGATATAAATTTACCCGGTATTTCCAGGTGAGATAGAAAATCTCTGTAACTAGGCATAAAACAATAGAGTAGAATATTCATTTCAAATCTTGGCAAAACTACCTGTTTTAAATTATATTAATCTAAGTTTTCCTCAAAATGATTCCCACCCTGATAGCAACACTTCATTGCCATCTGAAAAATAACATTTTCCATACCTGGATATGGGTAACCAAGAGTCAAGTCTATAAAAATATAATAAGTGAAGATGAAGAACACTCTTCAAAACACTTTAAAGTAAATAAAACCTGGAAGACCAGGACCAATCAAATCATACCAAGCTTATTTTGATTTTCAGTCAAATGCCCTGCCAGAGGCATCTCTACATATTTCGCTGATTTTATTTGTTAAGGAAATCAATTCTTTTCTAATTATAAATGTATTGTGCACAAAGAAAATATGAAAAATCAAAAGGAAAGAAAAATCTATTAATTCCATAACCTAAAGACAGTCAATGAAACCTTTTGTTTTTTGGGGGGCAGGGCAGGGTATGTGTAGATTTTAACATATTTGTCATTATACTTTAGAAAACATTTTGTATCCTGATTTTTTCACATAATTTTTAGAAGGCTTAATGTTATATCCCAGGAATATCATTTGGTGTATATATTCTATTTCAGGGGAGCGTTGGGATTTTTTCATCATTTTCCCCATCATAAATAATACTGCAGTAAACTTCTTGGTGCATGGAGTTTTTTTCCATATTTCAGTTTACTCTCTTGGGTTAGATTCTTTTTATTATTATTATTATTATTATTATTTTACCGGGAGGTCCCGGGTATCGAACCCAGGTCCCTCCATATTGCAGACGGACGCCCAACCATTTGAGCCACATCCGCCCCCATTGGGTTAGATTCTTAAAAGCAGATTGAATATATAGGTGGAGGGTATGAGCATTTTAAAGACCCCTGATCCCATTGCAGATTGCTTTTCTGAGAGCCACACCACACTTCTCTCTACAAAAGAGATGGGAGTGTGCCCAGGGCGAGGTGTTGTTTTATTTTATTCTTTGTTGGTTTGTCTATACATATGTAAGAGTAACTGGTATTTGTAGAGCCCTTTATACTATATAAATCACAATCAGAACCTCATTTTAAGGGAAGTCTCATTAACTGTAGCTTAGTAATAAGGACATTCCAAGACTGAAAGGCATAACTTGCTAAAAGCCTGGCATAATGCAAGTCAGTATTGTCTAGTGACCACTGTAGCAGTCTGGCAGTTTGATATAGTTACGAATTCCAAAAATAGATATTGGATGGTGCTTGTAAACTGGTCTGTTCATCTGGGCATGATTAAGTTATGAGTAGACCTTTGATTGGACCACATCAGTAGGGCGTTGAGCCCCTTGGTGGGTGGGGAATCAAAGATAAAAGACACGGCAAAGGACAGAGTTGGAGTCTTGAGCTGGAGCCGCAGGAAGCAAGCATACAGAGGAGCTTGGTCGCGAGGAAGGAGAGAAGGCCCCGGGAAAAGAGAGGAGCCATTCACCTGAGAGTCTGCAGCTGGCCTTGTGGAGTGAACAAGCAGCTGAACCTGGAAAGAATAAAGCCCCGGGAAGAGAGGAACCCGGGAAGAGAGGAACCCAGGATGCCGGACCCTCACAGAGTTGGCTGAGGGAAGTAACTTAAGCTTTATGGCCTGGTAACTGTAAGCTTCGACCCCTTTATGAAAACCAACCAATTTCTGGTATTTTGCATCAGCGCCCTTTGGCTGACTCAGCTACTAAGAAAGGTCACATAAGCCAGGGGGAAGTAGGACAAGACCAGAGCACCAGAGCTCCTCCACAGGCCAGGCCGGGCTCCTGCTGGGCAGTGACAAGCTCAGGCCCCACAGCTGGACAGGCGCGCCCCGGGGCCTTGACTCTGCCGCTCCCTGCCACGAGCCTCATGCTGTGAGCAGGAGACCCTAGCACAGACCTGCTTCTCTCTTCTCCTGGCACCTCCTCTGCTCCACCAAGCCTGCTTCCTTTCCATGATGCCCGTGTGTCCTGCCAGCCCTGGCAATTGCTCCAGCTGAATCATGATTTTTGTGAATCTTGGGACAAATTCTTGACAGATTGAATCTGACTGGAAACAGGTGTGTTCCCTTTGGGTTGGCTTTCATCCATTGTTCTGTGTGAAAGGGAGGGTAAAGTCATAAAGCAAAAGGGGCAAATTAATTAGCAACTCCACCAAGAGATTTGCCTACGAGATTATGGACAGGGAAAGTGAACAGATATTTAACTCTGCCCCAGCAGAAACAAGCAAGTTTCTTCAAGACATTAGTTTGGCCTTGCATTAAACTGACAGATCTGGTACCTGGACGATACACTGAAAATCACAAAGCATCAGAAATTTAAACCAGAGGCGTTGGCAGTAGCCAACATGGAAGATGGTTCTGCATCCTATCTTTGGAGCTTTTCTGGTTCAAACCTGACAAATGTCCATCTAACCTCTTCTTGAGCACCCCCTTGACAGAAAATTCACTACTTTAAAAATGGTAAGAATACAGCTATGACAGAGCAAACCCAGGCTCTGCCAACCCCATGGCCCCTTCCTGGCAGGGTGCTCAGGTGACACCACAACCAAGTCAGGGCACAGTGACATTACTGGGCTGCTCCCTCGACACTGAAGGAATTCAGTCTAACACCCTCTCCTTGGACTGGAAAAGCCATCACTCAGATTAGCACACAGACATTCCATAGATTAAAATGTCAACGAGAAGGAAAGATTATTCATTGAGGCCATAAAGAAGCAAAGAATCCTGGTTGGTGAAGGAGGCAATGAGAAGTCTAGGGAGCCTAACAGTTAGCTCCACCATTGCTTCTACCTAGGCTTCCCCCCATTTCCTGCCCTAAATGACCATGCTCAGCTTAAACTGTAAAGCCAAGGCCTCTCCACCTTTCCCTGTGGGGCCACAAGCCCAGCAAAACTTTGGAAAGTATAGTCATTAACTTCAACTAAGATGGCTTCCAAAAATCATCTGTAAACACTCCTGTTATTTTTTTCAAAATACAATATTTGGTCTGAGTAGGAAACTCAACTGAGAGCTTATTTGGTTTCCATTGTGAACTGTGGGATACACACTCACAACCCGTGCGATCTCCAGTGGTGTAATTTATCTTTTGTTGCCACCCCATTGTCCACATCACTTCTGTTTCCATCCCATTTATCTTCCAGAACAGGAGAACTGGAAACCAGCCACAGCAATGCCTCAATTGCTGTTGCCACCACAAACTCCATTTGTCCATATTTTAGGGAATTTAACAGAGGCAAAGCATATCTTGAAAACCAAACTACCCAACTAAATCTGAACGAAAAGATGATGTTTCATTCTGCACGTTGTATCTAAACCAAACAGATGACACCTACTCTACAGCTTACTGGACTCACCCAGGACAACTAACAAGGAGATGACGATGGACAATGACCATCCCAAGGAACAGAGAGAGACTGCAGCTGCAAGCAAGATAGTCCCATCCAACTTCCCCATGGGATGGAAGCCCCCTCTCAATTGGAGGTGGAGTGGGCATCACCATCCCAGAATCCTCAGGATTTGGGAAAGAACTATGGACTAGAGTGGACTTACTGGTATTCTATTATAAACATATTGTGACTCTAGCAATGGAAGAAATTACAACATTGATGTGGAGCCAGTGGCCACTGGAGGCTCTGGGGGCTTTTTGGGACTTGGGAATCGTCCTGAGTGACGTTGCAGTGGCAGATAAAGTCCATTTTATATCATCATGCAACATGCAGAACTGTGTGGGAGACAGTGTGGTCTACAATGTGAACTATAGTCCATGCTTAATGGCAAAGCCCCAGGATGCATTTATTAATTGCAATGAATGTGCCACGCTGATGAAGGATGTTTATGTGGGAGGGTGTGGGAGGTGTGGAGAGTGGGGCAAATGCGAATCCCTATATTTTTTGTGTAACATCTATGTAACCTTAGTATCTTTTAAAAAATAAAGAAAAAATTATTATTAAAAAAAAAAGATTATCTTCATGCCTATTTCCTGTCCAATATTCCTCCTAAATGTCCAGATTTGCATTTCAAAGATGTGATGAAATGAATCCAATACTATTTGCTAAAAATTAGAGAAGACAAGAATGCTCATAGCAGCTTTAAAATAGTCAAACACTGAAAATATCCCAAATGTAATCAATAAAATGAAGGATAAATATCTTCTGGTACATTCATTGAATGGAATATGACACAGCAATGAAAAAGAATGAACTAATGAAACATGAAACATGTATGAATTTCAAAGATACTGTTAAGTGAAAGAAGCCATATACAAATGGCAGATACTGTATGATGCCATTTATGTCAACTTCAAGACCAGGAAATAGCCTGGCGAAGCTAATCTGTGATGATAGTGGTAAGGATAAACTCTTGGCGGGGGGAAGGGGTAGTGACTGAAAGGAAGCAAGAGGGAGCCTCCGGGGGGGCATGTAAAATTCTGTTTCTTGATCTGGCTAGTGATCACTGGGATGAGTTTCGTATGTGAAGACTCGTGGAGCTGTACACTCAATGAGTAGATCAATAAGAAACAGTAAATAAATGGGATCATCAGGAATTTATGAATTCCCCCCTGTAGGAGTATTAGTTGAATGCAGATTTAATACAGCCAAAATTATAAGGTCATTTGGAAAGCTTTGGTGGCCTCCAGCACTGTTAGGCATCCCACAGCCACAGGGGAGACCATTGGCTCCAGGCACTCAAATATCAGGATCATAGGACATTGGAACTGGCAGACTCAGGAGATCGTATAAGCCAGTTCCTCAGTTTACACAGTCAGAAACGAAGGCTCCGAAGCTTTCATGAACAGGTAAATGTTGTCTGGGAAAGCAACACCTTTAATCAGTGACGCTCAGCCCTGGCTACACATCAAAACTGCCTACTGAGTTTTAAACCATACTGATATCCAGGATCCATCCAATCTAATTAAATCCCAGCCCCTGGGAATGAGGACCCAGCATCAGTAGTTTTTCTCCAGCTCCCCAGGTGAGTTTAATGAGCAACCAGGGTTGAAAAGTGACTGCATCAAACCATTACAAAAGCTTCACAAATGACATTGTAATTTGGCTGCATTAAATCTGCACCCAACCGATACTCCTACAGGGGGAAATTCGTAAATTTCTGCTGCACTCTTAACTTCAATTGGCTTCAGGTGGATCTGCCCAGCCCCTCGCACGGCTCTGAAAGAATGGGCCCGGAAGGAGGTTTTGCTGGGCGTGGAGGGATTTGGAAAAGTCCAACGTGTAGGGCCCTGCCTGGAAGAGAGTCCTGGAGATGGGGGGGCCCCGTGACCCGGCCCCCCCCCCCCCCCCCCCCCCCCAGCCCCCCACGCTGCCCACACCACCTAACTTGGAGCAGGGGAAAAAGACTCTCTTCCATTCTTTTCACAAGATTTCTTGTCACTTCCTTTAAACTCATATTCAGTGTGGTGCCAGTTGCATAACAAAGTTGTCTTAAAGTTCAGAGTCGAAATGGATCTGGCACCGCAGGAAATTCTAGATAAATTTAGTCAAAATCTCAGATCACTCAGCAGAGGCAAAGCTTCTCGGCTGTGTTTCTCGCTCTGCTCCTCACGGCACACAAAGTTCCCAGGCTGGAGATTAACACCCAAAGACCTGATAGCAGCCAAATCCAAGTCAGGCAGCAGCTGGACCATTTCCACGACTCCCAGAAAGGAGTTGTGCCACCGGGACCCCATCTCCAGCTTTCTCAACTTGTAGAAAGAGCTGTGGCTCCCACAAAAAGGTCATGCCCAGACAGAATCGGGGAGGCCACTGTCAGGTTTGTGAATGAGATTGTCCCTCAAGGGGACAGAACAACACAAGGTCGATAGCCGCCGGTGGCTGGCATTGGGCACTCTTCACACGAGCAAGTTTAATTCTAAGACAGCAAGGCTTTAGCTAATAGACCAGAGGCAGAAGCCAGAGACCGGAGGCTCAACCCCATTGAAAACTGTACAGAAGGTTAGTGACGGCATCTGGATTGGACGTCAGATCTTCTGGGTTACAAAGGCCACACTTTTCCATACAACCTTTCATTATAACCTTAAGAGATTTAAGTCTCAAGAAAATACTGTTTTATTTAACTCATTCACTCATTCCATTTTTCAACCTGCTTTCACCCAGTACCCACCACGTATGACGGACTGACCTGTTGGGGTCTGTGGAAGACGATAACACCTTCTTTCCTACCCAATTAGTTTGGAACTAATTGAGAAACAGGTGGGGAAGGTGAAAATTACCAACTGTGATAGGCAGCTGAGGAAAGGGCTCAGGTGAGAAAGCCAAAGGGCTTAGCTGACCCTTTTGGGGAGGCATCTGCCTTCACCTCGAGGAAGAGTGAGTAGGGAAGTGCATACCCTTTCGGCAGATTCCAAACAGAGAGAGTGAGGGGCCAAGAACTGGCATGCTTGGTCCCTTTGGCCAAGTTCTCTTGCCTGGGAAGGAAGATGGGGATGTGAAGGGCAGAGAAACCAGGAAGTACTCCCTAAAGGAAGTTCTCGCAGAAGAAACAGAGGGTGGGGATCAGTAGTCCCGACATATATCATGATCATTGCTAAGGAAAAGACTGTGCCACCGCCCACCGACTCAGCCTCCCACTTCCATGCCCTTGTACTGGCTGTACCCTCCTCCTAACATGCTCATAAGCCCCCTCCTCTCTGAGCTCCACCTCCAGCCTTTCGGCCCTCTGTCTCCAAACCTCCCGCCCTCCACTCCTCGCCTCCTCCTTACCCTGTTTAAACACCATGCCCCATTATTTCACTCCACGGAGGCTTTCTCACTTTATCAAAGCCACAAAACCCCAAGCAGAGTTAAACACAACACATCCTTTTCCATACCTGCTCTCATGTAGCTGAACGAGATGGGGAAATGCACAACCTGCCAACTGGTCTCCCCGTGAATTCATGACGTTAGTCCCTAGTGGACCTTCAGTGCAGCCCTGAAATCCCGCTGCAGCTTCCCAGGCTGGACATTAAGATGGCCCAACTTTCCAGTGCCTGGCTCACCCTCACCTCCCAAGGCACTTGTTGCCATCTACTTGCTTGTTTAGTTTTGTCACTTGTCTCCCCACTAGACTGTAAGATCCCCGAGGACAGGGATTCATGCCTGTTGTTCCCACTACAGTATTAGCACCAAAAACTGTTCTTACTGTGTAGTAAGCCCACGCTACATGACCTCCTCCTTTTCTCTCCTCAAAGCTAGGACATCTCCCCCTGACCCTCACTCTTGGCTGATTATATTGTTCCCTATTTCAATCAACAATTGAACTGACAAGAAAACCCTCCAAAAGCTCCCAAGACCACCTCAACTCACCTCCCTGTATCGGTGCCCATTGTTCTCGCTCCCTTCCCCTTTACTGAAGCCAACATTTTAGTTTTCTAGCTGCTAAAACAAATATCACACAAGGGGTTAGCTTAACAGAAATTTACTGACTCACAGTCAGAAGCTAGAAGCTGGCTTCCGCCCAGGGCCGGTATCTTCTGGCTGCCTGCAGTCTTTGGGTTCTGGCTTTTCTGCCACCTGGTAGTGCATGTGGCAGTGTCTTCTCCGTTCCCTTCCAGGTTCCACATGACTCCAGCTTCTGGCTGCCTCCCACATTAATACAGGGATAAACATAACACATCACGGGAGTTCAGATGAGAAAAACATAATTACTTCCTGCTAGAGCCTTTTAAAAAAATCCCAGAAGGGTTCTGAAGCAAAGTAAGATTTTAACATCCATTGTCATCTTCAATGCTTCACACATTTTCTGGCATGTATGTGATACTCGTTAATGTTAGTTAAATGGACACCTACATAAATAGGGGGAGGGCGGGGTAAGCAAAACGCTGTGCTTCAAATCCTACTTTTACCTCTTAATATCTGTGTGGCTTTAAGCAAGTTACTTAATTTCCTGTTGCCTCATTTTCCTCCTTCATAGAATGGGTATAATATCATGACTTATTTCATAGAGTGAATGTGAGGCTTAAGCTGTAACTTCCTATTGCTGCGTAACAAATGACCACAACCTGGATGGCTTAAAACAACAGAAACATATTGTTTCACAGTTCAGGTGTTGGCAGAAGTGCACCTCCAAAGCCTGCAGGGAAGAGGCTACCCTTGCCTCTTCCAACATCTGGTGGCTGCCAGCAATACTTGGCATTCCTTGGCCTGTGGTGACCCCACTCCAATCTCTGCCTCCAGGCTCACGTGGGCTCCTTCTCCATTTCTGCACCTTCCCTCTTCTGTCTCATAAAGACACTTGTGGTTGCATTTAGGGCCCTCTCCAATGATCCAGGATAATCTCCTGATCTCGAGATCCTGAACTCAATCTCGTCTACAAAGACCACTTTTCCAAATGATGTCATGTTCACAGGCCCCAGGGATTAGGACATGGAATTCTCTTAGGGGGAGCCATTTCTTAACCTATCACAAAGTCCTTGACATAGTTTTCTGTCAGAGGATAAAAGGAAACAGGAATCTGGACCAGAGCAAAAGCCAGAAAGTGGACATGGAATGACCAGCAGAGGCTTGGAGCAAGGACATCATGGAGATGACTGAGCCCTTCAGAGAGATATGGGCATGGGATGCACATATGGGATGGCTGGGGAGAGGGCTGGACAGGGGAGTGGGGCCAGAGCTGGATGCTCTGCAAGGAACCACGACCTGCAGCAGCCCATGAGTGTGGCAGTGAACAGCTGGGTGCCCAAGAGCACCTGGCAGTCATTTGAAGAACATGTTTCTGGGAAGAGAGATGGGAGGTTGGAAGAAGGAAGGGGGGCTCTATATTAGAGCAAGGCAGAGGAAATGGAGAGGAAGCAGTGTATGTATAAGATGGCAACAAGATAGCATGTGTAGGCTTGGTTTTTATGAAACTCAAAGGTGAAATGCCAATTTTGAGGAAGGTGGCATGATTAGCTGTGATGGTTTGAAGCTGAATGAACTCCAGAAAATTGTGTCTTAAAGTCAATACATTCCTGTAGGTATAAACCTATCATGGGTAGGACTTTTGATAGGGTTACTTCAGTTAAGGTATAGCCCGGGGTGGATCTTAATCCTCTTGCTGGAGTCCTTTATAAGAGAATGTAATTAAAGAGAAAGGAGAGAATTCTGCAGAAGCCAGAAGCTGACAGCAATTAAACCCAGAAGAGAAGGGAAAGACCGGCAGATGCCACCATGTGCCTTCCCATGTGACACAGAAGTCCAGGATTGCCAGCAGCCAGTCTTCAGGCAGAAAGCATCACCTGATAATGCCTTTATTTGGACATTTTTCTCAGTCTCGGGATTGTAAGCTTGTAAGCCAATAAATCCCCATTGTAAAAGCCAACCAAATTCTGCTTTCAGCAGTCTAACTTAGCACAAACTGGGGACACCAATTTTTACAACCCACCCCTCCCATCCATCTGGCAAAAGTGAGTGGATGCTGAGAGCTGCTAAAGGCATTTGCATGAAGGAGTCAACCAAAATAATTAACTTACAAAGCATACTGTTCACCCCCAGTCGTGAAGGACAATCCAGGGAAAGAGACAGCACTAAAATAGAAAGATCTCTCAAAGGAGGAATTCCATAATGAATCTATTTTTAACAGTAACAAGTAAACTTCATACCTACATCACAGCGCTCAGCTTTGTTTGGCGCTCATCTTGGCACCTGATTTCTCACCAATGCATTGTCCTAATAAGGCAGATTGTTCATGGTATGAGAACTGTGTGCATTTTCATAGTGAAAGGCAGCGTCATAGCCTGGAAAACCAGTGTCCCTTTTCATTGTTGTGAATGCCAGCTGTCTCTGTTGTGATGATATCTTATTGGTGGCTTGAAACCATGGAGAGAGACAGAGACACACACCGTACCCCCACCTCCCTCCGTCAACTGAACCCCAGTTTAGTTCCATCAACAGACAGGGGAACCTTGATGCCAGAGAAGAGGGGATCTTCCCTGGACAGGCCAGAAACCGGTGGCCACTTCTGGCCAAGGGGCTATAAGGCAAGTCTGCTGGAGGAGAAGTCTGAAATAAATTTCCCTCTCTCATAAAAAGAGCCTGCCAGGAAAAATTCTTCCCCAAACAGCTGATTGTCATTTTCTCCCATGTCTATGATCTGAATTCAGAGACATCATCAAGTTGATGGTCAGGTAATTTCAAGAACAGAATTTTCAACTTGAAACAAAGGAGTATGTGAAGCCAGCAGAAAGGCACCTGCTTACTCAAGAACCAAGAAAACTAGAGTGAAAACATTTTGCCTTGGACTTGACCAGAGGGTCAAATTGAGGAGAAATGGGCTCTAGAGGTGCAGGAGACTTTGGGCCTTCTCCTTAAATGCCAAGATCTGCCCTCTTGGATCTTCTCCAAGTCAAACCTCCTACCTCCACCCCAGCCCTGAACTCCACAGCATCACTATGTCCTGTTACCCCTTCAGACTCCCTCCAAACATCCTGCTTCTCCACTGGGTCCCCCCATTTCCAATCCCCTCCTCTCCCTCTGTAGGTCCCTGACAGGTAGTCTCTTCCAGATTGCCTAGATTGGACTGCTTGTATGTCCGTGTCCTCTTCCCCAGTGAGACAGGCACTGCTGTCTCGTCCACATGGCACTTCGGGAGGCTCTCCTTGCCACACCACCACCCAGGTCCAGGTGATCAAAATACGTCCGACCTGTGGGACAGCTGCAGGTTAGATGGGCAGTGCCCAGGGCCCACACTCCAACCACCTCTGCCACGGCTGCTTTAGAGTCATGAGCCTGGAAGTGGTCTTTAACTGGAATTACTAGTAGAGGCCTGACCTGCTATTACAAGCCTATTCGGTTCATCTTTGAGGCTGAAAATGTGTTGGCAACAGCATCCACGTCCCCCAAGAAAATCACCATGGAGTGTGTGTGTGTGTGTGTACGCACGTGTGCTCGGGCGTGCCCATGCCTGCACAGATTAGTGACAAGTGAAATAAATGAAAATCTTCTTGTTGGAGCTTCAAACAAGCCACGATGAACTGTTTAATTAGAGGCCGCTAAGCAGAGTTTGGGTTTCACAAGAAGACTGAACAGGAAGCAAAGCTCAAGACAGCTGATTCAGGGATCAGCCACTCATAGTGGGGCATGTGGATGAAATTCTTTTCTCGGTACATTTTCCTTGTCTCACTAGCAGTGCATAAGTAAAAGGAAAAAATCATTTTTGTTTCATATGCTACAAACTCAGTGAGAAGGGGGAAGTGGGATGAGCTAAAATGGTTTCTCGCCTGCAGCTGCTTTCTCTGCACAAATCCCAGCACAATTCACTGATAAAAAAAATCCCCCAGGCAGAACCCAGGCCACACGCCTCCAATGAGACCAGAGAATTGAATTCTCTCCTCCAGCGTTCTGCTGATGTGTACAAAGAGCTATTAGCTATTGATCCCGTCTTTGTTGCTTTCACTTTGAACAAATTGATCCCTGCAAGGTAATTATTTGCACATAAAAAGTTTAAGCAAATCCTTTAAAAATAATGTACACCTTCAGAGAATTAAAATGCAGAAAAGCCTCAAGAGGTCAGCTCCCGTGTCCTCTGCCAGTGCAGCCATACCAATGCCCAAGAGAGGACGTCCCCTCCCCTGGGCTGCCTGGGGAGGGGCCCGTGAGCCCCTCGGTCACCACACAGTTTCACTCCACGTGGTAATTTATCAGCTGTGCCGACATTTCCTAACAGGCTGGGAGCACATCAGGGTGGAAACTTCTTCAACCACAGCAGCAGGTTAAGAATTTAACTCAATGTCTAGAGCCTAGCAACCATGCTCAGTCTCACTGCACTTTCTGGAGTAAACACTGAACCTCAACTTTTGCACCCCATCTTACGAGCGTCCGTGTCTAGCTTTAGGTCATCATCCCGGACCAGGGTTTCTTCCTGCTGACATTCGGGGCTGGATAATCCTGATTGGGAACATGTCGATTCTGACTCAAAGGTGCTGATGCCCTTGGATTGTCAACTATTTTGGATATTTTCTCTGCTTATCAGTGAGAAAAAGAAAAGAAAAAATCGGCAATCCACAGAAAATGAAAGCGCGAGCAGATGGTCCACTGCACTCATTAATAATCAAGGAGATGAAGATTAAAGATTAAACAAGGTACCACACTTTTAACCACTAGTAGAGCCAAAGTTTTTAAGCTGGCTCCTATGTATGTTTTCAAACAGCTTCTGGAGTGTGGATGGGCCCGGCCCCTTTAAAGAATGTTCCACATCTAAACTCTGATCATAAACACACATTCCCTTTAGGTTCCACTATCCCCATCTAGCCCGGGGGCATTTGGCAAGGTCTGGAGACAATTTTTCTTGTAACGTCTGGGGGGTGCTACTGACATCTAGTGGAGAGGGCCTGGGGTGCTGTTCAAGATTCCACAGGGCACAGGCAGCCCCCACAACAAAAAGCTACGTGGCCCAAAGTGCCAGCACCCCTGGGTGGGGAACCCCCGAGCCTCTGGCCAGCGCGCGGCGCGGTCTGCAGCAGGATTGGGGCAGGCCGGGGTGCCCGGGCCACGCTGCAGCAGCCCGGGTAGCTTCTCCTGCCAGTTCACCCACATCCGGGCTGAAGCGTGGCCGCGCGGGCGTGCTTCCCGCAGGCTGTGCGGGAAAGGGGGAGGAGGGGCAGAGGCCTCCGCTTAGGGGGTCTTTTTTTTTTTTTTTTTTTTTTTTAATTTTTAATTTATTTTTATTGTGGGTAAAAATAAAAATTCTCACAATACACACAAACATTTGCAAAACGACACACAAACACATATGCACATATGTGTATTTGCTTACAAAAATGTTATTTATATATATATATATACATATATTTTAAGAGGTGCTTAGATTACCCAAAATATTACACGGAACCCACTGGGATTCCCACGTTGCCCACCTCCCACACCTCCCATCACATCCCACACAAACATCTCCCACAGTGTGGCCCACCAACCTCAATGAACTTACACATCCTGGAGCCTTGCCACCAACCATAGACCACAGTTCACACTGTAGACCACACTCTCTCCCACTCAGTTCTGAGTGGTGTGTGCTGATTTAAAATGGCCTACATCCGTTGCCACAACAGTACTCAGGACAACCTCCAACTCCCAAAGAAGCCCCTGTATTTCAACTGCTCATCCCCTCCCTACCCCAAAAGTGTCAAGTGGCCACTGGCTCCACCTCATTGTTATAATTTCTTGCATTGCAAGAATCACCATATGTGAGCAAGAGAATACCATCAAGTCCACTCTAATCCATAGTTCTTCCCCCAATCCAGAGGCGACTGGGATGGTGATGTCCACTCCAACTCCAAGTGAGAGAGGGCTTATATCCCATGGATATGGTGGGTGGGATGATCCTGCCTGCAGATGCAGGCCCTCTCCATTCCCTGGGATGGCCATTGCCCATCGTTGTCTCTTAGGGGGTCTTTTAAACGGGCCAGGGCTTGACAGGCCAGGCCCACGAGGCTGGTTGCCTGCCTTTGAAGGCCACCTTCCATCTCCCTCCTCAGGGCTGGAGGGCCTGACAGGTCTCCTCCCGTGCCCCACATCAGGCCACACCAGGAGTCTGTGCCGCGTTTCAGAGAAAGTGCTCCAGCTCGTCTGGGTAATTTTAACAGTGCCTGGCAGCAGTCTGAGGTACTCCTTCACACGAGCACTTCCGGAGAAACTCTTTCTGGCTGAATTGCCACCCTCGGCCACAAAGGTTCCTGTGAGATGAGAATGGTTTCCTCTGAAGCAGCGGGGGGCCCTGTCCACCGCACAGCCTCGGGGAGTTAAAGGTGAGAACAAGCCCGACCTTTCACCCCAGATCTGTTCCGTGTGACGATTTTGTACAGTGAGGAGGAGCCTCTCCGTAATAAAGTTAGTGGAAGCTTCCGGAAGGTCTCTTTGCCGCCTCCACTGCCACCCCAGGCAGCTCCCACCATCTCTGAGACACACGAGAGCTTCGCCTCCCGGGAAGCGTCACCGGCACTGTCAGCCACGGAGCAGCCGTTAAATGCCTGAACGTGGCACCCGAGAGCCCACGGACGCCGGCTGCCAAGAACATGGGGAATGTTCTCTGAACACTTCCAGCCTTCCTGGTCCCTTTTCAAACACAAGAAGCCGACAGAGAAGGGAAAGGATGGACTGAGTTGGGGGCCTTGTTTCTCTCTGTCAGTGCTCTTTTCAGTCCCTTTCTCAGGCCAATATTGGAATTTTTCCTCATAGAGACATCATTTCTTATAGAGCTTTAGCTAGTATTTAAAATAAATGTTCTCCAGGGACTGCCCATATAAAAAATAAAATCTTTCATTGTCTTTTACAAACATAAGAAAAGTAATAAAAAGTACTGCAAAAGCAATACATGCTTAATCTAGAAAAGTTGGGAAATGGATTGGTTAAAAGAAAAAAATTGAAATCACCTGAAACCTACCTCTCAGAGACTCACTTGCTGTATGGGATATTTAGTATCCTGGGTCTCTGACAGGAGGCTGTGTGCCAGTGACCTAGTAAGGAAACTGAAAAGGGTGTGTGGGAAGCAGGAGAGGGCTATCTCAGGCAAAGTCCCCTAGACAGTGACTTGGAGCCCACCTGAGGTGAGTGAGATGGACCTTCAAGCTCTGACACCAGGCAGTCTCTGATTAGGAGCCACCCCAAGGGAACACAAACCCCCTGGTACTTCTGGGACGTGGGCTAAACATGCTCCAGTCATCTGAGAGTGGTCCTCCCAAACAGAGCCGCTCATACCAGCTGTCGGAATATAAGGCACCCCAAAGGGGGGGGGAAGGTCCATGCACGGAATTACCCACTGCACGGGGCTTAAAGCTAACACTGGGGACCAAAGCAGACAGGCATGTGTTAAACATCCTGCCAAACACCCTTTGCTGTGGACGGTGTTGTCCTCCACCCCCACTCTGGACATGTTCTTGTTCTTGGCCGATATTCTGGTCAGTGTGGAGCCCACTGTAAATAGGGCCTTGCCAAAACATCACGTCAGTAAAGGCGTGGCCCAGCTGAATCCGGTTTGGGCTTTAATCCAGATTCCTAGTGTCCTTTATCAGCAGAAAGTAAGTCAGACTTTGAAAGCCATGAGCTGAAGATGGAAGTCAGTGGAATCCAGAAGACAAAGAAGAGTCTGCCATGTACATTCCATGTGAGGGAAAGGCCAAGGACCAAGGATCGCCAGCATTCCTTGTGTTCAACCTGGGAATCCAGCAGCCTTATCAGATGAGCTCTGGCTGCACCCTCAGGCTCTCACCCCCACCCCCTGCTCACCCATGCCCTCAGGCAACAGGTCGCTTGGATGGACCCACAGGCCATCCGGCAGCTAGGTTCCTCTGGGGCCTGGCAGGCTGAGTGTGCCTGCGACAGCCATGTCCTCTTCAGTGAGGTCTCTCAGTCTTGGGGAGGGATCCCCCTCTTATGCCTTAGTTCCTTTACTTTCCTCTCTTCCTCAGCCCAGAAGAGGTTTATCAGACGCAGCTCTATGCCATGTGGGCTGGATACTTGCCAAGGGGCTGTCCTGTGCATTATAGGATGCTTAGCTACCTCCTCGACCTCTGCCTTCTAAAGGTCAGCAGCACTCCCTAGTATGGCAACAAAAAATGTCCCAGACATTGCCCACAATCTCCTAAGGGGCAAAATCACTCCCCCTCCCCACTGAGCACCACTGGGATAGAAGGGGGGTGGGGGGGGGTGGAATGCATGTGTGTGATTATAATATGGATGCTGAACAGTCCTTTAAAGGGGCTGGCCTTTCCTAAATCCTCACCAGACTTGTTAGGACCTAACTTACAAGTGTTGGCCACGCTGGTGGTTCAAATGCGGTGTCTCAATTTGCTTTTTCATTTCCTTAATTATTAATTACTGAGGAAGACCTTCTCATGTTTATTGGTCATTTGAATGTCTTTTTCCACGAGTTTTCGATTCACATCCTCTTCTATCTTTTGGTTCTTTTTTCTTATTGATGTTCAGAAATTTCTGTAATCTGAGCCAGGAAGGGAGGGGAAATCCAGGTGGAGTCCAGCCAAGAATCCAGGTGGGTGAAGAAGAGGGCCTGGTCTCAGTGGGTCCTTGTTATAGGTCCAACTGCGTCCCCTAAAAATATATCTGCAGTTCTTTAGGTCCAGTCCTTTTAAGGGGGGAAGAAGAGACACAAACACACACGCCGGGGAGAAGGCCATGTGATGGCGGACGCAGAGCCTGGAGCACTGCGTGGACAAGCCAAGGACGGCCAAGGACGGCCAACTTCAGGAGCTGGACAGGCCAAAGGAGCCTCCCTCCGGGTTTCAGAGGAAGCACCGCCCTGCTGCCATGTTGACCTTGGCCCTCTGGCCTCTGGCACGGCGAGAGCACAAGTTTCTGTTGTGTTGAGGCAGCCCTAGGACACTAAGACGGTGGCCATTGGTGCCATTCATTCATTCATTCATTCACCCATTCATCCAGGCTGATGGAGCACCTCCCTGGGGCTGAAGG
The DNA here is from genome assembly GCA_026826555.1 of Tolypeutes matacus. Taxonomy (NCBI): domain Eukaryota; kingdom Metazoa; phylum Chordata; class Mammalia; order Cingulata; family Chlamyphoridae; genus Tolypeutes; species Tolypeutes matacus. The sequence goes on from JAKSZT010054014.1 coordinate 1,327,826, forward strand.
GCGAGCTCAGGGCCACGGTAACAGCACAGATAGGGGCGTCCCAGAGGCAGGAGGAGCCCAGGGCACAGAATCTGTGGCCAGCTGGGGGCTCAGTTCACCCATGTCTCCCACCCCACCCTCACCCACAAACTGCGGAGAGCAGCAGTGCTGAGTTCCTCTCCTAGGACCCACCCTGGCACAGAGGGAGCCCTGCCTAGGTATTGGCTCTCTGGGTTTTCCATCAGGCCCATCTAAGGCTGTGCTTTTGACTGAATAAAATTCTTCTTGGAAGTCCCAGGCCCCAAAGATGGAGCCTCTTCTTTCGGTTGCCTGGAGGAGCTCGATGCTCGTGTTCGTTCTCCCAGGGGGTGCCTCTTTAATCTCCTCAAATCAGGACCAGTCAAGAGTCCTAATTTCTTCATTAATGTCAAGAAGGGAAAGGTTAAGTCCAGATGAAAAGGTTAACTTGAAAAGATTAAAAGTGTTGCTGTCATTTTCTAGGTCAGATGTGTTTCACTCGCTGCCAAAGAGAACGAAACTGAAAATTGTTTCAGGTAAAAATGTAATTATAAAAGGAGAAAATCAACGGGCCGCTTCCCATATTCTGGTGATGCTTGACAGATTCTTGATTATGAAGACCTACCGCACGTTTTCCTGCATGCGCTCTCTCTCTCGCTCTCTCGCTCTCTCTCTCTCTCTCGCTCTCGCTCTCACTCTCTCTCTCTCTCATCTACCACTGAGAGTATTAACAGCCATTCCATCAAATTAAGCCATCCAAGCCCTTCCCGGAGCGAGTTATTACAACAAAATGTCCCAGAAAGACGGAATGAGTCTGCATGTCTTCTAAAATTAATTGGGGAGCAGGTGTAGCTCAGTAGTTGAGGACTTGCTTCCCATGTAAGAGGTCCCAGATTCAACCTCCGGTACCTCCTAAAAAAAATAAAAAGGGAGCAGATGTAGCTCAGTGGTTGCACACCTGCCTCCCATGTACAAGGTCCCAGGTTCAATCCCCAGTACCTCCTAAAAAAAAAAAAAGTTAATTAACTCTGCCTGAGAGAGTCAAGCTGGGGGAAGGATGGCTTCACAGAGGAGGCAACATGGGAGTGAATCATGGAGCTTAGAGTTTTCCAGATGGACAAGGAGAAGGAGAAGTGGGGGGGAGGCAACCCTGATCGGAAGCGCATGGGCTTTGGGGCATGACGTGATCCCTGCACAGACACACCCAGCACCCCCAGTCTGCCCCGACCAGCTTAGGCGCTGGGTCGTTCACGTAACAACGCTCATTACCAAAAGCCTAGTCACAACCAAGACACAGCAAGATGTGCTTGACCTTCCCACTCCTTGTGTGTCCTTCAAGGCCAGGTGCCTGGAACTCCAGGCAGGCCTCACTGCAATAGTTACCACCCACCGGGGCTTGACACAGCAGAGATCTATTACCTCACAGTTCGGAAGGCCTCAAGTCTGAAATCAGTATCGGCAGTTCAGTTCCTTCCAGAGGCTCTGGGGGAGAAGCCATTCTATGCCCCCTCCTGCCTCTGGCGGTTGCCAGCTTGGCACTCCTTGGCTCGCGGACACGTCACTCCATCCTCCACCTTCATCTTCACATGGACCTTCTCCTCTGAGTCTCTGAATCCCAGATCTCCCTCTCCTTTCTCTTATGAGGATGCCAGTCATTAGGGCCCACCCTAAATCCAGGAGGATTTCAACTCGAGACCCTTAATCTCATCAATTCTGCAAAGACCCTAGTTCCAAAGAAGACCACATTTTGAGGTTCCAGGCAGACATGAATTCTGAAGCATGCTATTCAACACGCTACACCCTCCCGGGCTGGCAAGTGCCTTAGGACAAAGCCTCCTTGATAACCAGCGTCCATTCCTGGGCCAGAAATGCAAGAAGACGTTTGTGACACTGCCCTGTGCCGTAAAGAGTGAACACGGCCAGCCTGAGGCAGCTCGCCTCACAAAAGCCCACTTGCAAGTTTGGCCCTTGGCTGGTATCTGGGAACTTGGATTTCCAGAGGACTCCCCCCATTCCCCAGACTAATGAGAGTGGCTCCCTGTGACAAGACTGTGCTAAACACCTGCTTTCCTTCTAGGAGTATGGAATTTTGGAACATGCCAGGGAGAGTCAACCAGCCCACAGTAAAAACTGAGGCACTGGGTCTCTAATGAGCTTCCCTGGTAGACAACACTTCATGTGTGTTGTCACAACTTGATGCTGGGGGAACAAAGTGTGTCCATGTGACTGCTGGGAGAGGACTTTTGGAAGCTTGTGCCTGGTTTCCTCTGGACGTCACCCCATGCACATTTTCCCTCTGCTCACTTTGCTTTGCATTCCTTCTCTGTAATAAACCATAGCCAGGGTTATGACCATGTGCTGAAGCCTGTGGGTCCTCCAAGTGGATCACACAAGGCCCCAGGCCAATTACTCCACTAATCCCAAAGCAAGCCTTGAGCATTAGACCCCCCACTGGGGAGGACGTTTCAGAAAGGCCCTGTGAAGCTGCAGCCTAACTGATGCTCCTTCTACACTCCAAATAAAGTGAGGCCTTCTGGCTTGTTCCTTCAAGGTCAGCCTCCTACCGTGGTTCTGAATGCTAAGTCATTGATGATAAAAGCAAGCATGAAAGCTGCTGTCAGAGCTAGCTTGCTGGGCCACGAATCAAGCAAAAGTAATGGTGGGGAGGGGAGAGATTGCCTTTTTGCCGACAGTAAAATTAGAGGTAGTTAGAGGGGGAAATGCACTTTGCTTCATGTATTGGCATGTGCATGATGAGAAATGGTGATGTCACAAAATAAACTAATAGTATATTTACTGTTCATATTTAAAAACAATTCTAAGATCTTGGGAAGAGCAATTCCAGGAGTGTAGGTAATTGCCTGTTCTGTGTGAAGGCCAACGAGTACCCAGGACACTCTACCCACGACACACCGTGTGGCTGCCAAACACATCCGTCTCCCTGCACCCTTGGGGTTCACCTCTGTGCACAAGAAAAGCCAAGAGCCCTTCATCCGCATGGCAATGTGAAACATCTAAGCATGTGGATGAGTCAGCCAAAGGGGTGCTGATGCAAAGTACCAGAACTCTGTTGGCTTTTGTAAAGGGTATTTATTTGGGGTAGAAACTTACAGCCACAAGGCCCTAAAGAGTCCAACTCAAGGTACCATAAGAGGTACTTTCTCACCCAAAGTCACGTGATGATACCTGCAAGGGTATCGTCTTTTCCTCTTAAGCCTCCGTGGGCCGAGCTCCTTCCACCAGCTCCTTCTGATCTCAGCTGTCGGCTGGCACAGGGCTCAGCTGCCCTGTTCTCTTCAGCTGCAAACTATCAGGCAAATGGCTCGCTTCTCTTCCTGGGGCCTCTGCCGTGTCTATGGAGCGCTCTCTCTTCCTCTATGTGTCTTCTCTGTGTCTACTTCTGTGTATGAGAGTCTGTTTTATCAGCCCACCAAGGGGGCGGGGACTCAACCCTGCACATCCTAATGACATGGTCAAATCAAAGCCCTAATCTTGATTTAATCAAGTAAATGTAAAGCCTTTGGATTTAAATCAATCAAAGGGTGTCATGCCCAGAGGAACAGACCAGTTAACAAACATGATCAATATCTCTTTTTGGAATTGATAAATAATATCAAACTGCCAGAGCATGTTTTAAAAAAATGTGTCACAGTGTGGAAATAAGGCAAAAGAGTGCCTATGTGTCCTTTCAGTGTCATCCTGAAGCATTGCCTTCCAAGGGGTTGCTGGGCTCTGCAGGAACAGATAATCTGGTCTGACCTCCCCTTCACTATTGGTAGAGCCAGGCAAGTTAGATGTGGACTTGTGGTTCTTGATAAGGTGTCCGTGGGTTCTGTGAAGCAGGAAAATATATGTCTTCAAAGGCTATGGCTTTATCGCCCTTTAGGATATTGTGCACTTTTGTCTCCAATTTAAGCCACCTTATTCCAGCACTGTCACCGGCTCTCTGTGCAGCAGTCGCTCACGTCCCCTACTAAGCCAAGTGAATGGAAAATCCGGTTGAAAGGAGGTTGTGTACCACTCTGGGTGCTTTCCTTATGCCTTGGGAAGCTGGGGCCGTGCCCTGGATTCACTTCCCACTGCTGCTGCACCAAATTAACACAAACCTGGTGGTTTGAAATAACACAAATGTATTCTCTTACAATTTCAGAGGACAGAAGTCCAAAGTCAGTTTGCCAAAAGGGTGCCAATACAAAGTACCAGAAATGGGTTGGCTTTTATAAAGGGGATTTATTTGGGGTAAAAGTTTAGTTCTAAGGCCATGAAAAGTTCAAATCAAGGCACCATAAGAGGTGCTTTCTCACCCAATTCAGCTGCCACGTGTTGAAGCAAGATGGCAGGGGACCTCTGCCTGGTCCCTGCCTTCCCCTCTAGGCTGTACTGTCTCACAGAACTCAGCTGAGGGCAACCAGGCATAGGGCTTATCTCTCACTGGGCCTCTTCTCTCAGGCTTGGCTGTTCCACTTTCTTCCCAATCTCAGCTGCAAGCTGGCATAGGGCTTGTCTCCTAGGTCTTCTCTCATTGTAGTGCAGCTGTGGGCAAAACTGGAGTCTTTTCTCTCACATGGCAGAATCACATATGGCAGCTCCCTTTTGTGTGTGTGTCTGTCCCTGTGAGTTCGTTTACATCAGACCCAGCAAGGGGGCAGAGACTCAACCTGAGTCATGCCTCACTGACCTAGTCCAAGCCAAAGCCCTAGAGCAACCTTATCAAGTAATCTAATCAAAGTGCCCTAAAATGGATTTAATGCAATCAAAGGGTGTCACACCCAGAGGAATACATTCGTTTACAAACATAATCTATTTCTGGGGATTCATAAAATATTTCAAACTGCCACATGGACTAAAGCCAAGGTATGCACAGGCTGGTTCCTTCTAGAGGCCCCAGGGAGAAGCCTTCTTTGCCTCTTCTGGCTTCAGGAGCTGCTGCAGTCCTCGGCTTGTGGCCACATCACTTCAATCTGTTTCCATCATCATGTCACGTTCTCTTCTGAAGTCAAATTTCCCTCTATCTCCCCTCTTCCAGGTACATTGTGATTGCATTTAGGGCCCAATCAGATAATCCAAGCTATTTCCCCATCACAAGCTCCTTAACTTAACCACATCTGCAAAGTCCTTTCTGCAGCTTGGGAAGAGAGCATTACCCGCTCACTGAGTGGTGAACTTATGTAACGAATCCAGGGTGATTAAGCCAGGGGGGCCAAGGGTGCACATACCAAAATCTCAATTAAACCACACTTCACCTGCCACGTCACCCGATCCTGGTGTCTGGGCGCCAGGTAGCGAAGCTCTAACTGCACAGCAGTGCCTAGGGATTTCCCTTCCCAGGAATTTCCTTGCAAACAGCCCAGGGGCTTTTCCCAGCCAGTGGCTTCGTGGTCACCTGCAGTGAGTTCAAGTTTGAGGATTTCAGGGTTGGGCAAGAAAAATATTTGCCCACTAGATGGCAGCAACACATAAGCTATTTATTGGGGTGCTGCTTTGACAGGTTGGCTGAGAGAGTCCCTCGGGAAGCCCCTCAGAGACTATAAAGGGAGCCACCAGAAGAGGAAGCGGGACAAGGGAAAACCACTGGGAGAGAGGGTGTGACAGTCTGTGTTATTTATGGATCTCAAAAAGGGAAAAAGTATGTTTCTGAACTATCTATTCCTGTGGGTGTGGGGCCCTTTTGATTGGACTACAGCAGTGAGGTGAGGCTCAGGTTGAGTCTCTACCCTCCTGCTGGGTCTTTTATAAACTGAGAGACACAGAGGCAAAGGAAGCGCCATATTGATCCTGCCATGTGAGAGAGAGGACTGCAGGAAAACAGAGAAGCCCCGAGGGCTGAGAGAGGCCCCCGAGTCTGCAATCAGCAGAGCACAGAGGGATGGAGAGAGGCCCCCGAGGGGCTTGGCACACGGAGCAGCTCAAGGCTCAGGAGACAAGCCCTGATATGCCTGGTAGCTCACAGCTGAACTTGGGAAGAAAGCGGAGCAGCCGGGACTGAGAGGAGGCTGGAAAGAGACCAGCCTGATGCCTGGTTGCTCACAGCTGAGTGTCTCTCTCCGAGAGCCGGTGAGCCTGAAGGCAGAGCCCGAGGCAGAGATGGCGCCATCTTGCCTCACCACGTGGCAGCTGACTCTGGTGAGGAAGCATCTCTGCTGGTGCCTTCATTGGACATTTCATGGTCTCAGAACTGCAAGCTTTTAACCTACATAAAATTCCCATTATAGAGGCCAACCCATTCTGGTGCTTTGCATTGGCAGCCCTGTGGCAAACTCAGACAGAGGGGAACTGGGGAGGAGAGTTTACACAGCTAGTTGGTGTCCAGAGTCAGCAAGATGGGGATTCTCTGGCTCAGAGAGCTCCAGGAGTCTGAAGCGACTTGGGGCCTTAAACCTCCAGAGCTTATCGTATCTGTGACTAGCGGGTGTTGGGTGTAGTTTCACAAGATATGCAAAGCAGTTCAGCTCCAAATAGCTAAAATTTGCTTATTTGGGCTATTTTTTAAAGCAATTGAATGTGTAAGAATTTGAGTTTGGTGCCGGCAGACTTTTTTGGGCTAACGCATCCAGACTGCTGTGAGGAAGTAACCACCACACAGGGCCATCTTTGGCTCATGTATATTACCCTTCCAGAACCTTCCAGAGACCCCTGCACATTACCTCAACCACCTCACACCCCAGAAGCCTGGTCCTCTACCACCAAAGCAGTTAGAGGCTGAGTCTCACGAGGAAAATCACCTCACTTCCTAAGTAACCTTGGGAACAGATGTGGAGTACCGGAGCATTTCCTGGTGACTCTCCTAAAGCTTTTTCTCCTCACCCTCCTCTCCCGATCTGCAAATGGCAGCAGCCAGGGTCAGGGTGCCCAAGACTGTTTGCAGGGGTCAGTCATGCCAGTCAGGCTAGGCAGACTCATTCCCACAGACCCCTGGGATCCAGAGCTGTCACTGCAAAGACCATGCCCCACTACATCGAGCAAATCCGATCAATGGCATGCCTGGCTCTTGCCCAATTCAGTCTTTTGTAGATGTTAGTCAACAACTGGGTTTCTAATCTGAAAGAATCTCAAAAGATTTCTTTCAGTGAAAAAGGCATCCTCCCCAACCAGGGAAAGGAAGCAGCGGCCACAGCACAATGAAAAAGACATTTGCTTTCTAATGTTTATGATTTCTCTGGTTTATAATCTAAACCACTTGTAGCTCACACAATAAAAGCATTTAGGGCACAATGTGACCACAAAACCCACTGTCCTCTGGTGCAAGGATGCCCGATATTCATAATTGAGTGGCTTTTTAGTCCATAAAAAGTATGACTTTTCCATATTTTTATGGTACTTTGGGATAAACAAGGGCATTTGGACATCAACATGAGACTTGGATTACAAAATCGTGTCGAGCTTTATGCTGGAACTGGCTCCCGATCAAGCCTTTTTAAGGCTGACGTCTTCAAATTCTCCGTGACCGCCACTGATGAGAAACTGCTAACACGACTGATTGATACATTAGATTCAAAAATTGATGACACTTGAAATCGTGATCAAAACATCTAACAACTCTTTCTCTTCCTTCACCTGTCTCGGGATAGAGTAATTCTGAGCCCAATGGAACTTGTTCAGTGCAAGGATTTCGGAAGGACGATGAAGCTTTCTTGTCAGGACATCACAATGAAGCTGGTTCGCAGGCCACCACGAGGACTCATTGCCTCCTGCCACCAAGATCACACGTCTCCTGGAAGACAGAGCTGGGGGGGGGGCACCGTTGGAAGCTATGCCAGCCAGAGGCCCTTCGGGCTGGGCACCAGGTTCCTTGGCGTCTGAAACATGCCCTTCATTCCAGACAGGCAGATACTGAGGCGGACTCCGGGGCTCTCATGCCCTGGGCCCGTGGGGACCACAGGTGTGCCAGCAGACCTCCCACCCTGCCCTCCATCGACCAGGGAGCACTGGGTGAGCTGAATGGCCACATTCAAGTGGATGTGGTGGATCCAGGCTGAGAGCCAGAGGCCGAGTTGAGGCCGAGTCGAGGCCGAGCGCACTGGTGTCACCCACTCAGGATGGCACTTCAGCCTGTGGGTCCGGAAGTCTTAAAGCAGCCTGGGTTAGGCAAGTCGTCAAGCCACACTCCCCCTTCTCCCAAGCAAGTCTGAGATCTAAGAGCTTGGAACTGGGCATCTGCTACTGAAATCTTTCGTCATCTCCTGTTTCTCTGACACCCCAGTATTCAGGAAGGACACACTCTTTGGTCCAAACAGAACTTTCTCAGGCCTGAGCCCCCCATCTCAGCCCCCTCCCTGACCTGCTCAGACACTCCCCCAAATGCTATTTAGACCACAGGGAGCAGAGTGGGGCCAACGCCCTGAATCTCCCCAGAGTGGAGAGGGGATGCTGGTAACGGCCCATGATTCCTGACTTATAGTGTCACAAAGAGCAAGGAGAATCTGGGCATTTATGGTGTAAAATGACTTCATTGCCCTTGGAATAGTCGTTTGGTTCAAGCTGCCAGATACTTAAAAACACTGAATTCGGGGAGATGTGACTCAGGCAGTTGGGCACCCGCCTCCCATATGGGAGGTCCCAGGTTCAGTTCCCAATGCCTCCTAAAGAAAACAAACAACAAGCAGACAAGAAATCAACAGCAACAGCACTGAATCCGGAGGACAAGCAAGGCTCCTGAGGAAACAGGCAGGGCTTCACAGGCTCCTTCATGCGTTGCGTCCTCTGCAGAGAGGTAAACAGAGGCTGGGCCCTCGCTTCTGCGGAGGCACTGCCTTGTCACCTGGAAGACAGGGGTGCATGGGAAGAAGGGTCCCTAGAGTGCCAGGAATTCCAGAAGGCCCTGACCTGGGCATACCAGAGGAGCTCAAACAGGTCCAGCACCACCCATTCCTGCAGGCCCTGAAACCCGAGGCAGACGGGAGGGAGATCTTACACAGGAAAAAGCAGAGACAAGAGCATGTTTTATTTTTTCCACTGATAACATAAGAAATAGGTGTTGACCAACGACTGAGGCAATGAGTGTCTGTTTGTGGAGCGTTTGCCAAAACTGTTCACAGCATCCGCGGGTCACTTCCCAGCCCGGCCCATGTGAGGATGAAGGAAGCCGAGGCCAGCGGCAGGTGGCCCCGTCTGGCAGGAGGTGGGCGGGTAGCACCAGGCCCCCCGCCTGCTTCCCCCTGAGCCGCCCACTCAAAGCCCGGTGGCCTCCGATTCAGAAATTCCTCTCCCCTGCGAGGCGCCCCTCCTCCGCTCCAGTGGGACTCAGTGACTTGCCACCAGCCAAGGCTTCCATGGAAGGCCCAGGGCCCCCTCAACTGGGGGCAGCCCCCTCCTCCCAGGGTGCAAAACCTGCGCCCATGCTCTTGCGTGGGGGCGGGGGGGGGGGCTGGAGACCCTTGATCACCAGGGTCCCTGACGCACTAGGAATGGTCCCCAGTCTGATGCGTGGGGGGCCGTGCCCTCCTGAGCTTACAGGCGTAGGAACTGCACCTGCGAGAAGGGCTGGCAAAGTCGGGGGGGGTGAGGCCTGGCGTCAGGAGCAAGCGCACCTCATCCAGGATCAGAGAAACGGGATGGAAAAGAAATGAAATAATGACGTGAAAACGAAACAAAAAATGAAGCGTCGGCAGTGATCTGTCTGCAAGGTGCTGTGGCTCCAGCTTTTCTTTGTCATGTGCTGACGAGCTGGCAAGCATGCTACCCCCCAAAATAAAATCATCCAGGATATGCAGCAATCAAATACCATGTGTGGCCGCTGAAAGGAGGACCTGACATTTTTTTTTTTTAATTCTAGTATACACCTAGATTGCAATTTCCCCCCAAATGAACCTTGATCTTAATTTCATTTCCTGCTGCCTCTCTCCACATGGAATGTTCATATATTTTCATTCACCAAAACTCTGCTACTTAATCGCTCCACTTTCTTTGGAGCCAGGGGAAGTGGGGCTCCTGTTAGACACCAGGAGACTGCCCAGCAGCTTCTGGGTCCTCAGCGCTCTGGTGAGTCCAAGAGAAGTAAACATACACACTCACACACACACACACACTCACATGCACAGACTCCCATCTTCACTCAGGCACTCCCACATACTCACTCGCATATCATACCCACTCACAGTCATATGTTCACAGGCACACACCGACTCATGCACTCATATTCACACACTCAGACACACTCTCACTCATACACATTAATACACACTCATTCACTCACACTCAGGAACACACTCACATACACACACTCACACATGAATACAATTCTTCACACACACTCTGGCCACAAAAGGTCAGACTCTATGGAGAAAAGAAGATACATTTGAAAAAGCGAGGTAACTTAACAAATGAGATAACACTGGCCTAGCCTGACCTCGGGGTGCCGTCTGGGACACAAGGCCAGACACGTGGAGAAGGCAATCCTGAGCCCCCCCTCCCCAGGCACTTGCAGGGCAGGGGCCCGCACTGGACGTGAACAGGGTGGAAGGAGGAGGGCGGGGTCACCCCAAATGACGGCCAGTGCTGGCGCCGTGCCTCCTGGTACAGCCCTTGGGGGCATGGGGTTGCCATGGGGAAGCGGCCAACTCCCTCCTCTGCCCCAGACCTACCTCTGGTCTTCTGAAAATCCACAATGCGCTGGAAATGGAGAGAGAGGGAGACCAGCCAAAAAACGACGTCTCCACTGCCCCTCGCTCTCCATCCAGATCAGTATCCAGCAGCACTGAGGCACTGCCGCACCAGGGGCCGTCCCACCTGAGGGCGTCCCTGTGGACCCCGGACCCACCATCGCTTCTGAAGAGGGCCTTGTAGAGGACTCGCCCTCCTTCGGGGGAGCCCCCAGAGGACGAGGGTCCCGGCCCGTTCCTTCTCTCCGTGCCACGACGCAGGCTTGCCAGCTGGTCCGTCTCCATGTCTTTCAAATTCCAGGGCTTGGCACCTCCATGGGTTGTCAAAGATCCCGTGGGTGGGGCCACGGTGGTGTTTTTAATGAAATAGAAGAGAGTAATTACAGCAGACACTACCACAGGGGAAGCGGGTGGGCAGTGAGTCACCAACCTCACTCAGTTGTGCACACGTGGTGGGAGGTACACTCTGTCCTCCCCTGTGGCTGGGTGCTAAGAGGGCGACATGCCCAGGCGAGCGGGATGGAGACCACAGGTTCAGTTATCAAAGAGGCCGAGCCAGCTGATTCGGGGAACCAGAGAGGAGGTGGCATGGCTGCCCAGCTGCTGAGACTGATGCTCAAGAAGCCACTGGCCAGGGAAAGAGCTCCACCTGGAAGCAAACAGGCCGTGGCGCAGAGGGAGCGGGTGAGTTCGATTGGAGGCTGATCAGTTCGGGGTGCGTGGGTCTCGGCTGCTGCGACAAGCAGAGCTGCTGCGAGCAGAGCCTGGCTGGGAGGCGAGGGCCCGGAGGCCCGAGAGAGCATTTAAAGAGGGCAGGGGGGCTGCTGGCCAGGGGCTGGGAGCAGATGGCCGGCAGAGGAGGGGGACGGCCAAGCCAGCCCTGCTGAGCTGCCAAGGAAGCCAGGCTGGCACTGTGCAGGGGCTATGGCGGTTCCTGCCTCGAGGGGCAGGGTGAGGGGCAGAAGTCCACGTCTGTCCTGGATCCGGCATGGCAGGGAGGCAGGAGGCAGGAGGCTGGAGAGAGCCAGTATAGACAAGGGAAGGAGAGTAAGGATGCATCCCGACAAGAGGAGAGGCTTTTGGGAGCAGAGTTTGGGGGTCTTTCGAGGCTCACCAAGGAGGACGACCAAGGAGCGGGGTCCCAGCATGGGGAAGGCTGGGAGCTACCTGGTGGGCGCTTGTGAGCCAGAGGGGATGGCAGGGGCAGGCAGCCCGGTGGTCAGACAGGGAGGCTGGACCATCTGCCGGGGGTGGGGGGGTGCAGAGGGCAGAGAGGTGGGGAAGCCGGGAGGTGGGACTCAGTGGGAAGGGGAAGGAACGTGGAGAAGGGGGGGGGGCTGTGGCGCAGGCACGTCATGTTCCCATCTCGGGGGCCACGGGCCTCAGTTTACCCATCAGGAACGTGCCCGCGGTGGTGTCTGCACACCCACAGCATGCACGCGCCCAGACCCCCGGCCTCAAGTCAGATACGAAACCCGGTGCCCGTCCAGATCCGGCAGCTGAGCCCGCAGCCCGCTGCCCTCGCGGGGGCGGCCTCTGCCGGGGCGGCGGGGGCGGCCGTGCAGGACTCCAGGGCTTGGGTGTGGCCCGGGGCGGCGGCAGAGGGAACACGGGGTGCGGGCTTTTACCGCGTGGGGCGAGGCGGAGGCAGGCCCCAGCCCGGGCTGCGGCCGCGGAGGGGGGCGGGCAGGGGCGGGCAGACCACCGCAGCAGCCCTTCCTGGAGCTCTTACGAGGACCAGGACGCCCTCACCGCCACCACCGAGTCCAGCGGGAACCCTCCGGGACTCTGCGAGTCGCTGGGGATTTGTCACCACCTTAGCGGGCCCGGCTGCACCCCGGGCTCGCTCTTCGCTGGCCGAGAATTCCTGACCGTGCAGGGAACCACGGCGCGGCCACGGTACTTGGGACCCCGGGGCGCTCCTCAGCCTGGGCCCAGCGGCGCCTCGAGAGCTGCTCGGAGGCCTGGCAGCGCCCGCCGCGGGCAGAGGCGCTCCGCCGAGAAGCGTCTCCACCGGCCTTGAGCGCTGAGACTTCCCAGCCTAGGAACTGAGGCAGTCAGGCGAGGAGCTGAGGACCCCGGGGCCCCGGGCACAGCTCGGGGCCCTGCACCCTCCCTCGGCATCTGAAGAAGCATGAACGCGAGGCCGGACTCTGCCTCCGCCTCACCAGCCGCAGCGGCCCTGGACCTCGGCACAGGCGTGTGCAGGCGCCCCGGAGCCTCCCCTGAAGGCTGGGCCCAGCCTCTAGGGGGGAATTAACACCCTTCTGGGGGTCGTCTTTTCCTAAGAACCCCACTAAAGGCAGTTTCTTTATCTTCCTTGGATTTAGCACTAACACCTCTGAAGTCACAGATCGGTCCCTCTCCAGGACCAAATGCTGCTGGCACCAGCAGGTCTCCCTCAAGTCCCTGCTAATCTGTTAAATGTGAACCCCACCCCTCCAGGAGGGAAACCCAGGAAATAGAACGCATTGTTGGACCCTTCTCAAGCCAAGAGAACGTACCCCAAGTGTGGGGTGTTGGGTGCCCGTGTTTCAGTGGTAGCCTCTGTCCCTTCTAAATTCGCTTCCCCTGGGTCACCCACCCGCCTGAGGACTAACAGGAATCCTGCAAGTTGTGAATAAACAGACTGAGGTAAAACATTCAGGCTAGAGCATCCCCGGGTGCCCCCGAGATGGATCTATCTGGACTCTGACCCCAACTCTCCCAGCTCCAAAGGGAATCCGATCCCACCCACCCACCTTAGCAGGTGCACTTGGGCCCCAACCCCCACCACTGCATCCATCGACTGATGCCCAGCCCAGGCCTACAGCAGGCAGCAGCCACAGGGTTTTTGGGATGGAGATACGGATAGGGCCTGTCACATCCCATAACTGCACAAGAAGAGATGAGGGGATCTGATGGTGAACAAGTTCATCCAAATCGGGATGAGAGCAACAGCTGGCAGCGTGGGGCGGGACTTCCCAGGTGTGCAGGGTGCCTGCCCGCCAGCCCGGACACGACTGCGCCCCCAGAAAGCCACTGCTCTCAAGCCCTGCGCCACCATCCTCACCCTGAGGTCACCGGCGCCGCAGCCTCCCCCGCTCCTTGCTCCTGCCACAGGCTCCTCTGTAGGTCTGGGGTCCCAGGGAGGAGAGGGGTGGCTCTTCCCTCCCCCACCAGCCCACCAGGGGCCTGGCCAGCGTTACCCTCAAATCCAGTCCTATATCACCCACCTGTCCCTCCCCCGCCCCCAGACCACCTCCTGCCCTGGCTCCTCCGACCTGTCCCCCGCGGCCCTCACTGCCAGCCGCCCGGCCAGCCTGCCCCTCACGGCCCACTCTCCATGCAGCACACCGCCAGGGCCAGGCGCCACCCACACACTCCTGCCCCCTCGGGCACCCACGCTTGCAGCTCCCAGGTGAGCTGCCTGGGTCGGCACCTGGCACACTTGCCCCTTTCTCCGTGGTGCTTGCATCAGAGGGCACTTCAGCGTATTCTGGGGCCTCGTGGGGGGAGGGTGCAGCGAGGGGGCCTTGCCGTCATCTCCCAGAACCCCGTGAGCACTTCCTCCAAGTGTTTTCCCGCCACCCACGCAGTCCCGAACCACGTGCAAGTCTGTTTGCAATAGTTCTGGAACACCCGCCAGAGGCTGCATTAGCCAGAGACCAGTGGCTCTGCCACTGGTTTATACAAATTGCTATAAATTGCCTTATAAATTCTAAACAATCTACATTTTAAGCTACCCTTTACAGTTGCTTGGCTGTTTAAAATGTGTTGCTTTTAAATGATATAATGTTGACCTGGAAGAGCTGCAGAAAGAAAGAAATGTGTCACTGGGAAGTCCAAGCATCCTCCATCAGCTTGCTGGAAAGGGCCACAAGCAGTGTTGTTGAAAGGCCTCTGCCAACAGCATCAAAATGTGAGTTAAAGGGCAAAGAAAAGGTTTTGTTTCTCCTGCAGGGTTCTGTACAAAGCCTGTATCTTCAACCCATACTACTGAATCAATGATAAAACAAAGAAATAGATGCATATTTTTCCCCAAATTTGTGTCTAAAACTGGCACTTTTTGGGGGGGGAGGGGGAGGAACCTATTTAGACAAGGTAATGGGCTTAAAACATTGCCCTAATTTTGAAAACTCAAAAATCTGAAAATGTTTCCCCTTGAAAGAAAAGAGCATATTCAAAATACTGAACAGGTTTCCAAAGTTTATTAAAAATCAAAGAATAGAAAAACTTTACATAAAAATATGTCAATTTTAGCTTCCACATTGTTGTCCACTCAAAAAAAATCGGAACATGATCTCCTTTGCTGAGCCTGTAGCACGTGACTGCAGCGGTAGCCAGGCCAATTCATTTGGTTCACCGTGACGGAAACGGAGCACGACGCCCGAGTTACGACTCGAGCTTTAAAACGCGCACCCAGGGGAAGCGCCTCGAAGTGGTTTCCTTAATGTAGGTTTACAGTCAATATTGCTAATGCGTAGAGATTAGTACAGGCCTACGTATCAGTTTTTATAAATATTTCTTTATCGATAGGTTCACAATTTAAATATTTTTAAATATTTTTGACAACTTTCAATCATCAAGAACTGCAGACAAAATATGTGCTACTCTATCATGAAATGCTTCCCGGAAACCCTGCCGTCGTGGCCGCTGGCTGCCGCCGGCCCGCGGGCCAGTCCTGCTCGGAGGGCAGACCCCTGGCATCTTAAAGCCCCTGATGGGGCGGCCGACACGTTGAGGCAGCAGCTCTCCAAGCCACGCTCCTGCGCCGTCAGGCGCCAGGGGAATACGCTTTCGTCTCAGCAGCCTCCACCAGTGGACTTCAAACGCCACCTCCCCGCAGTGCTCAGCAGGGCGCAGACCCTCACTTCACAGCCAGGGAGTCGCGCAGACCACGCGATGCAGCCGACGCCCAGGACGACCGAGGTGCTCCGAAACGCAGGGCGAGGCGGGATGGACGTGTGCTCGGTCAGCACAAGGCGGCGAGCACAGTGGCTGTCACGGCAGCGTCCGCTGGCACAGAATACCCGCATGCGTCTGACGGCGCGCCCGCTGCTCCGGGCGCCACGCCCGCGCTCCTGCAACGCGCCCGCAGCCCTCCCCTCGGTGCTCGGAGCGGCTGAAGCACTTTCCTAAGTTTGCTCTTAACAGAACGAACGCATACTGCTATACAGATTCCTGAATGGAATCAACATAATTCCTTTCTCCACATTCCTAAAACTGGGCACCGTTTTCCGGAATGGTATTCACCAGGTCCACCTTACAGGTTTAGTTACTAAAACTGACGGAAGCATTTCCAAATTCACTTTTTTTTTTTCCAGATTTTATGTGACAACCGTTTCTCCCCTTAGAAAGTTACACTTCTGGCACTTTAAATGCTGGATTTGTTGTCTAGTTTAAAAGAACCAAGAACCCAAAACATTAAAACTCTGTGGTCAGAGCAACTCAGCAGAGCCGGCCAGGCAGGCTGTAGGCAGGCCGCGGGCCGAGGCCTCCCCGACACCGTGAGCCGAGAAGCCTCACGCACGGCCAAAAGAAAAGACGTAGAAAGGAAAACCCAGGACCCATCCGACATGATGTCGTGACAACGCTCCTCACACAACCAGCCCACGCGATGAACCCAACTTAGGAAACGCAGCTGGGAAAGGACCTAAGGCTGTTAAAAAAATTCCCTTCTCCCTTAAATATAACTTATGTGAAAATATGAAATTAAATAAAAAATATCTGAGTTATTGCACAAATCATACGTTTTCAATATTTACATAGAAAAAAAAAAAAACCAGTTCTGGAATTTGAGACATTTGAGGGCAGTAAAACAAGCGTGACCTTCCAACCCCGCCGAGGAAAGAACCACAAAGGGTCTGATCTCCTCTGCTGTGGTGACAAACATGAAATAAAAACACCCAAGCCGCAAAGGAACAGACGTGGAAACTGCAACGGCGCAAAAGCACTCGACGTCCTCGCGGTTCTCAATCCAGAGCCGCTTCGGCACTGGACGGACCCTCCCGGAAGGCAGAAAAGAGCGTCCACGCTTAAGGCTTCGCAGGCGAGCACTACGAGCTGCTCCCAGCAGGGCCGCGGCCACACACGGACTCCAGTGGTGGGCGGTGGGCGTCTCGAGACCCCCGCGGGCTGGCGTGCTGGACGCTGGTCTCAGCTCCCTGCAGAGGGCCCGAGGCCGCTCGGCATCCGTCTGGAAAACGGGGTGGGGGGTGGGGGGCGGGCGGGGCCGGTGCGACAGACAGACGAGAGCCCTTATCTGCTGAGGCTGACGGGCAGGCTGTCCCTCGTGTGCGTGTGTTTTTTCCTCCTCCAGCCGGTGCGGTTGTACTGGTGGTGTCCCCTGCTGCCCGTGGGTGGCCGCACGCCTCCGCTGCCCACAGAGCTGTAGGCGCCACCTTGGCCGTGGCCGTGTGAGCCTTTCACGGACAGTTTCATGCCGTTGTGCTGCTAGAGAGAGGGGGAGTGTCAACAGCGGGTCCCTCCAGGGAGAGAGAGGTGTCAACAGGGGGGTCCCTCCACGGAGAGAGGGGTGTCAACAGGG
>JAKSZT010054014.1:1344959-1381584 GCA_026826555.1 Tolypeutes matacus
GAGAGGGGTGTCAACAGGGGGTCCCTCCACGGAGAGGGGTGTCAACAGGGGGGTCCCTCCACGGAGAGGGATGTCAACAGCAGGGCCCTCCGGGGAAACGAGACGCCAGCACCATGCTAGAGCCGCATCCCTGGCTCAAGCCAAGCCCAGCCCCCCTGGCAGAGTGTTCCGCGGCCTCAGGCCCAGTCGACTCTACTGGAGCGAAGTCAGAACGTGCAACTGCTGCACACACCACCAACACGCAGTCTTGTCCTCACTGCTACGTTAAGTGTCTCACGGTCAACAGAAGGCTGCACTCTTAAATTTAATAGTAACTGTTACATCTGAGACACTATCATGCCCATTCACGGACATATACGTAAAAAACAGGAACCGCTTTATCTGTCCACGTCCCTCTTCCTCTCTCCAGGCAGCCCAAACCTCAGCCTGACCTTCTGTAAGCGTGTGTGCACAGCGGCAAGCTCTTGCACTCAGTGCCTGCCAGTCCTCGCACGGAGCTGTGTGCCCAGGTTCGTCCCTAAAGCAGGTTCCCTGCGGCAGAGACCCCAGGCGAAAGCAGGCGGAAGGGAGAGGAGGCGGTTTCGAGACAGGCTCGCAGCAGCACGAGCAGCAGCAGAGGGCCGGGAAGGCAAAGCCAGCGTGGCACAGGGGAGGCTGCCTTTCCCTCTTGCACAAGTGGGCACCTCTCCGATATCGCTACCTTGGGTCAGCAGGGAACACCTGGCAAGATGGACAGACCCAAGAAGGAATGTTCTTTTAATCAATTATTAAATAATAGGGAATCAATGACACAGGTCCAAATAGGCAACTCTCAGGAAGCTGAAGTTCGCTAGTAAGTATGCTCAGACGAGCAAAGAGGAGCCCGCTAGAGTAGGACACACGAGTGCTGACGAATAGCACAGCAAATGCCACAGAGCCCACGAGGAGGCCACCTGACCTTCAGGCATTGCATTCTGCTTCCTGCTGGAAGATTCTGCACACAACCTTTCAAACTTTCACTTACTAGTCACCTGCTACCTCATTCCGCAACATTTCTAACTTGTTGGATCTGCACCTGCAGAAGCCACAAGAGAAGGGCTGAAGCACTCACGGGGGCCACCCTGGAACCTGGAGGGCAAACCCCACTAGGGCGGGAGCCTGCCCAGGGACGTCCAGAGAACATGGGGCAGGGAGAGCCCCCAACACGGCAGTATTCGTTCTCTATGCTGTCAGGATTAACGGAACCAAGAGAGAGGCTGGCGGGCAGAGCATTCTGAACTAGTTACTCTAGAACACTGTGCTGTTCTAGAGTAATAAGGGAAGCAAACAGGAAGCAAATTGACCAGAAACGATCCCCTTTCAGGACAATGGCTCTGCAGCAAGGCCAAGCGACGGCCGGACAGAAACCGGCTCCAGGCAGCGCTGTGAGGACGCTGGGCACAGCCGCGGTCTGCGGCAGAGCTGTACCTTGTGATACAGGTGAGGGCTGGACAGCGTGTTGGGAGACGCCGAGGGGATGGCTGCGGAAGACATGTGGTGCACGGCTTTCAAAGGCGGGGTTCCTTCAAGGCCCACTTGTCGGCAAGGAACAGGGGCGACCCCGAGGGTGGGGGGAGGTATGGTAAACCTGGTCTAGGAAAGAAAAAACCAGAAACACCCCGTAAGGCAACAGACAAAATGGAAACACTCTGCATTCTCGAGCTAAGTGCAGTGATTAGTCCTTCTGCGTACAGGCTCACTGGCTTATTAGAATCTAACAGTATTTTATTGAATTGGAAACATTTATGTGCTGAAAGAGCAACTACAGTGCCAAGTATGCTCAGTGCCTCAATTCTTAATTTAAAATTCATCACAGGTCCAGGCAAGACGACAGTCTTTGGAATAACCACTCCCGCCAGGGCCTCTGGGGAGAGTTGGGAGGCTAAATCCTGTTCCCTGGCCGGTGCACCGGAGCCTGGCCTGCGACTCTATGGAGCCAAAGCTGCCGCCTCTGCGCTCACCTACTCAGCAGCACTGCCAGCGGCTGGGGTTGCGGGCTCGAGCCCCTCTCCTCAGACACGGAACAGCTCGGAATCACATGTGTGGGCCCCAATTACTTCTGGGGAGAGGACAGGACCCTCAAGGGGTGGGGAGGGACGCAGGAGCCACACGTCCCAGACCAGCACCAGCAGCTGAGGCCCCTCACGAAGAGCCTGGGGTGAGGGTCCCGCCCTCTGCCTGGAAGCCCCGGCTTGGCACCCCTCGGCAGGGCCAGGGGCAGGAGCTCGGGCGGGGCTGCCAGGCCCCCAGAGGCTCCGCCCCACGCCCATGGCCTCAGGAGAGCCTCCCTGGGGCGCTAGGTGGGCTCCCCTGCAGCACGGGCAGGGCTAGCCGTGAGGACTGACCACATGGCCCAGGGGGCCAAGGCTCACTCCTCGGGCCACTTCCTTGCCCAGGGAAGGGCCGCGAGGGCCCCCTAACTCGCCAGCTCCATCTCCTCTCCGACCCTGAAGCTCTACCCTGAGCTTGAGTTTTTATCACTCTGTAAACCGCACAGGTGAGACTATGCGTAGGATGCTTTCAAGTGGAATTTTGCTCCGTTTTTTCCGTAGCGAGTAGCTGTTTAAGTCTGGAAAGAAAATGAGAAGGTGGTCTTTGAGCCTAGCCTGAACCCTCTTTCTTAACATTTTAGCTGACTACCAGTACTCAGTGAATACCTAAGTGGCACACTCTCCTCGTGGACCCCACAGAAGCCTGGCAGCCGCCGGCAGCAGCACGTGACCCTGCTCCCTCAGCAGGCGTAGCCAACCACACCCCTTGGCACAGGTTCGCCGGCCAACGGCCCTGCCGGAGCCAGGCAGCAGGGCGCGCCCAGGGCAGGGCCGGTCCAGCAGCTGCAGCGACTGCTGGAGCTTGGCACTCACATGCAAATCACAGGAGGCAGGACACACCCCATGGCAGCCGTGCCGTGCCGAATGCCTCCCTGGAGTCATGCACTCAGTGACCACGTCTTCCCCAGAGCAGGGCCAAGCAGCTCGAATGATGCCCAGTAGGCTCACAGGGGCAGTCAAAACGCCTGGACGTAGTCGAACCATCTTACACTCAGTAAAAACCCATGTTTTAGGAATAAGTCTTACTCTGCGTTTAAGTAAATGCATGTGTTGGGTTCTATTCATACAAACACACAAATATATTTAAATGATATATAATTGGAACGTAAGTACAATATTTAAATAATTGCAAAATTTTCAGACTTCAAATTTCGTCAGAATAAAAAATTTAGTGAGCATATTCTAGAACAAGCCCTAAGATAATGACTAGTAAAATAAAATGGTGAAAGTCAACATTTACATAAAAACTTTCAGAAAGTCTAAATGCTGAGATTGAGGCACCAGGGAAAGGGCGAGCGGACAGCACCTGAGCCCCTCCTTCTGACCCAGCCCCGAGGCGCTTCAGGTTAGGCCATGGGGCCGTTTCTAGTAAGGTGGTCAACTCCACCTTCTCCAAGGTCACTCCAGTACTCAAAACAAAAAGAGCCACATTTCTAAAACCTGTACTGCGTGGACAGAAGAACAGGATTACAGTCAACCCACAAAACCATCGGCACGCACCTGGTTGTTGGCTGTCATGATCAGCGTCCTGGAGGCCGCGGGCGGAGGCGGAGCCTTGCCGCTCGGCACGGGCAGGGCGGTGGGCAGCCCGGCCACCAGCGGCGACGGGGCCGGGAGACTGAGGTGGTAAACGCTGGGCACTGTGCAGGGTGGGGTGTCCGAATCCTCAGCAGGAGAGAGAAAAGGAAAGCAGCATCACAGGGTGCGCCACCCCTAGGCTAGGAGATGAAGGACAAGCCTGCGCCAAGCCTCGCTGCAGAAGTTACTAGAACGAGTCTGACTGCTGGGCAGTAGGCAACCCAAAATCTCTCTGAATCTCCTTCAAGTGCTTTGGAAACTGAAAGAGCTTATTAAAGGAAATACAGAAGAGACAGCAGACTTAAATTTTTTCTCTCTCAATGGGATTTTTAAAAGACAATTCCAGAAAGCCCACTGAGGTTCAGCTGCTGACGGCACTGCACGGGAGGACACACGTCACGCCATGGCCAGGAACCAAGCAAGAGGCAGTGCTGAGCTGTCCCCAGGGGCGAACGCCAGAGCTGGGGCCACTGGGTGCAGGCTTCGGGTTTGCCTAACAAGACTTTATTTATTTATTTATTTATTAAATGATAAAAATTAAGGAGGAGATTTTTAAAGTCCCTGCTGTAAAAGTTTAAGAGGAGAGGCCCAGGGCACACTCACGATGTCGCTTCCGGAGAGGGAAGACACTGAAGACGCGGACGAGCCAGAGGAGAGCAGCTGGGAGCTGGAGAGGGACAGCGTCAAACGCTGGCCGCAGGAAGACTCGGGGTCGCGGCTCTGGCTCTGCTCCCCGTTGCATGTGGCGAGTCGCTCCTTTATCTTAATCCTGTTGTCTGCAGAGGGAAGAGACGGCCTCGAGTCTGACTTACTGGGAGGTGCTGCCTGCGCAGTTTGGCGGGCGGCCACCATCGTGTGCTACCTACCGGGCACCCTAAACGCTCTGAGGAGAAGACGGCACACGGACTTGCGACTTTAATTTTAGTTTAGATTCAACGTGTAAAATGATCGTCAATTCAGTTACTGGAAAACATTTAAATATGTTTGGAACAACTTGGGTACGTAAGTCTTTCTAACTAAAAACCTCATGAAATCTAAATACAGATCAAACACTTCTGATGAGCATTAGCATCCCTAATTAGGATGTCGCTAAGGGGAAATAAATATACATGGACTGCCAAATTTAGATCCCCGAAAGCCTGTAAAATGGCCTGTTGAAAATTGTCTGCTAATTACATGTTGAAATGTTAGTATTCTGCCTCTACTCGGTTGAATAAGAATAGTAAAGTTAATTTCACCCGTTTGCGCCTCACTTTGCTAATGTGGCCCCTAGAAACTAAGACCACGGATGCGGCATTCTGCTTCTACGAGACGGCACTGGTCCGTGCCTTAGGGTTTCCAGTTAAACTCTTAATAGAAAAACTAAATATTTTCTTACTTTGAGCCGTCTGCCATCAAGGAACAAAAAGATACTTCCAAATTAGTCCCCCAAATTCAAAGCAACATGCCTGAATTCCTTTTCTTACCAAGAACAGGCGACGGGCTGATTTTGCTGCCCCATTTCTCTTTGATCCACCGTCGGTAGTCAATCACTTCCTGAGTTACTTTGATGATTCTTCCTAAAGTGCTGCAAAACGATAAGGTTTGCAATAAATATAGCACAACAGGCATCAGAGAAACGAGGACACCTTCCCGTCAGCTACTGCCTATCTGGACAACATGCTGTCCTGTTAAGTAGAAGGCAGCAGGAACAAAAGCTGAACGACCTTACAAAGCACCCACTGCGCTCCAAGCTCATGGCAGAGAAAAAACGGGCTCCACTCGGCACAAGCCCTTGAGCATCCACCAGCTACGAGAGGAAAGATACTGAAGTTCAATGCACGTCGGCAAAGCCCACCCTGCCCGCCGTGGCCAGAGCCTGGTATTCCATCCCCTGCCTGGCTCGAAGGCACAGACCGTGCCCATCACGGGCGCTGAGGACGGCCCAGCCACGGCCCCAGGGCTGGGAGTGCCAAGTCCACTGAGCGCTCGCGCCCCACCCCAGAGCGGGAGAGGCCCCTCAGCCAGGCCTAGAAATCGATCCTTTCCAGAACGTGTCTGCGGAACAGCGGCGCACCGACCACCGTGACAACCCACTGTTCCTCTTTCCGCTCCCCAGCCCCTCTCCCTCCCTCGCCCCCTCCTCCCACAGCCTCCACCACAGCGTCATCTGGAGTCAGATGCAATCATGCTGGCTCCCAAAAGAACACGAAAAAGGCACGCCGCCAAAAACATCCCAAAAAGGAGACGAGGGCTTGCACATAGGCTGGGGGAGCGGCGCCGCGCGCTCAGACCCTTGTCCACTCAGAAGCAGAAGATTCTAAAGACCACCTGGCGAAAGGAAACCTCATGTTCAAAAAGGCAGAGATCCCGTCCCCAACATAAAATGCCTGCAAGAGGCCAACTCCCCAATAAGAGAATGTTTAACTTTGACCACAGAGAATCAAATGCAGCCATCTGCTCCTGAAAAGTCCTCCTCGCCAAGTTTCAAATGCTGCTCGAGTGGGACATGAACCATCAGTAAACGTCATGGGCGTGCGTGCCAGGCAGGCTGCCAGCGTCCCGGTGCTGCCGTTCCCCAGCACGCTGGCCTGGCCCTTCTCACCTTTCGGAGTCTCTGTTTGGATAGGACCTGGCCAGGGGGGACACAGCGTGGCTGAGGACGATGTAGGCGTAGTCGAAAACCTGCTTCACCTGCATGGCCCCGTACGAACTTCGGCCCACGTCGTTTCCTGAAATGGAAGGGCAGCGGTGACCATCTGCTACATGTGGGCGGCTACCCAGACTTTTTGGATCTTCTCATAAAAGCTATTCTGAAGTGGCCACCTGAGAGCCCACCTGAGAGCCAGATCAGCTAACGAGGGGCACCGGTGGGAATGGCACCTGCAGGCACACTTGGCAGCACCTGCCCGGCTCGCAGGGCGTGGTCAGGGACCAAGAAGGGCTACTTGCACCACCAGACTCGACGCGGTTCCAGCCACCTCCACGATGCGGGGCCACCGTCGGGCCGCGCCGCGTTCCACGTGGCCGAGAGCACACCCTGCAGCAACCTTCCCCACACTGCCCCCGGCTGCCTGGCAGCCAAACCCCTGCCACGGCCGCAAACGCAGCGGCTAATTAACCCAGAGCAAAGCACAACTCGGGGAGCAGCCGTGGGTGCCGTAGAAAGCAAACGCACTGCACGGACTGCTGCAGTGTGAGTCTCAGCTGCTCCGATCAAATGAGCCATCACTGAAGCCACCAGAGAAGCCACCGTCAAGAAGCCTGGGCTTTATTAGAAAAGCAGAGTCTCAGACGTTAGTGTACGGATAACTTACATTTCAAGCAAGCATGGATTTCGGAATGAAGCACATTCTCACGCTGGAATTTTGTCTTTTTCAGATTTCACAGCACAGCTCAGTGATACCAGGGGCCTACATGTGTCAAGCACAGTGGGACGGACACTGGAGGACAAAGAAACGTCCCCAATGTGCCCGCGCCGACGGCCACCACGGGGTGCTGCCGGGAAAAGCGTCACGCAGGCCGGGCAGCACAAAGCACTCCGTTTAAGAACAACAGTAAAAAGCTATCGGTGTAATTTCTTTCAAAAGATTTTTAAGAAGGAAACCTCACACCCCAAAAGCCATGAAAAAATAAATCATTGAATTTGATAACTCTTCGTAAAGAACTGTATGAAAGTGTAACAATAAAAAATATCAATCAATCACAATCGAAAAAGACAAAATGGGGGCAAAAAAAAAAAAAAAAAGGCACAACATGGATAACAAAGAAAAGCTTCCCTAGCACGCACAGGATTCTCACAAAATCAGTAAGAAAACAGTCCCAAGACAAATGGACAAAGCGCGTGGATTCACACACGCGCAAGAAACACAGATGCGCGATGCACCTGCAGCTGCCACTCTCCACCTTTCCTGTCCTGTTCGTCAATGTCTTTATCCTCAGTGCTAAGGAGAGCAGCTAACTGATGCTCAATAAGCATTTGTGGAATTGATAAATAACACTGTTTAATCCCACTCAACGTGGAAGAAATGTACATTCAACGAAAAGTCCTATCGCGTGGTCTTAGAATGGCACAGATTGAAAAGCCTGTTGCTGAAGCCATGGGGACACAAGCACTCAAACACACGAACGGGAATTGAAGCTGGAAAACCTGGAGACCAGCCTCGTCGTCTTTAACGCAACACCTCCCAGCAGGTGGGAAAAGGGGTCTTGGTCAAAAGCCAAGCTGCAGCTCTGGGTGTGCTGCGTAATGCCATGCAATCAATAGGACAGCAATCACAAATGTTAACGTCCCCCTAGGGAAAAACTGGGAAGAATTCACACCAAAACGGGATGGGATTGTAGCATGCTTCACTTTTCTATGTTTCATACCTCTGGGAAGTTAATCTTTTATGATGAATAAAATAATACTTTTGTAAGTCAGAAAAAAAAATTTTTTTCTTAATTCTTACTTTCTACCTTTTTCTGGCTGATTAGAAATGTAAATTGTTTTAAAAGATAGAAAGTTAATTTGAAGTATTGAATAAGGCTTTCTGAAAAAGTGTCGCCGTTAACTTTCAGTACAGGAAGCCGCCTCCAGACAGGCTTAGCTGCCCCTGGCCCCACAGGGCCGACGCTGCCCCTCCCCCACATGCCGGCGCCACCCCTTACCGGGAAGCAGGGGGTCCTCGATGCAGAGCATGGAGGGGCGGTACCCGCTCGTCATGGCTTTCATGATCTCCTCTTTGGCGATGTAGGCACCTCCTTCTTTTATTCTAATACCAGTTTTCAAGTAATTAAAATTTCTCCCATATAGTTCAAAAAATTCTACGAGAAGCATTCCAAGGTTTTCATCAGCTCTCCGGGCATCAATTCTTGGATGCAACTGTGAAAGCAATAAGCGGACGGGATGAGCCCCCTGGCTCTGCACCGCAGAGGGACACGTGTCACCGCAGCAGCAGGCGCCTGGCAGCCTGTGCAGCCTGGGCAGCCTGGCCGCCGAGACGCTCAGAAGAAACGAAGCCTTCTTGCCTCAGTTCTTCACTAGACTTTAATTCTTGAAAATTAGCAATGCATATGTCAACTCTCTATAAACAGATTAACGGGTTATTAAATACCAGTAAGTAAACTGACCGCAGCCGGCCACAGAGTTATCTAGAAAGTGGGTGTACTTTTGCAGATCCTTGTCATGTTAATTTTGCTATTCTGAAATACCACCAACAGAGGGCAGTAGAAGATCGCTCGCACGTCAAGCACCACAAACCAGAAGGGGGAATGACTAATTTTAGCTGTGTGCAGGAAACTGGGATTAAATCATAATATTTATAGCAAACCCACGCCCGTTTCCATGCAGGTGAGCGGCCCCGCACAGCGCCACGCTCCTTCAGCAGGGACTGACTCGGCAGAGTCTAAGCCACCGCCTACTGGCAACTGCGGGAGCCACTGACTTGGACTGTCTCCGCGACCGAAGCCCGCACACCACGATGGCGGCCTCTAGCCAGGGCGAGCATTTAAGTAAAACTGAAAAACAAGGGCTAGTCAGTCAGGCTCACTAGCCACGCTGCAGGTGCCGGTGAGCCACAGGCAGCGCGTGGCTGCCACGAGGGGCTGCAGGCATCTGCACCTGAGCACAGGGCTCAACGGGCCGCGCCGACCCGGAGCAGGACGGCCAAGTCTCACAGAGGTGCGGGGACCGCAAGTGTTCATGACCTGGGGCTCCGGCAGGAAACGCGGCTTCTAAAGCCTGGAAGTGCTACTAAGGCTCAAAGTCTGTCTGTCTGCTGAAAGCCACTTCCCGGTGTAAGCGCGGCGTTCCTACTGCGCTTCCCCTCCAGCGCCCTCCTTAACGGCGGCCGTAGCTCTAGGGCCCGCCTGGTAAAGCGTGGCCCTCCTTCGACCAGCTGCCAGCTGACCTCAGGGGCTCCCGGGGCCACAGCCCCGTGGCAGCCCCTCCCCGCTACTCGCAGCTTCCGGCGCCGTCATGGGATTGCCACGAGGACGCCCCGGGCCGACGCAGCGGGACAGGGCGAGCACAGCGCCCGCCCGCTCAGTACCCGGGTGAGTGTGCCGGCTGTCGGTCTTTTTAGGCTGCTGGAGCGGCGCAGCTCAGGAAACCTGAAGACTGAGGCAAGAGCAGAAAGGCAGCTGTCTTTAGTCAAAACAAGGCCACGAAGCTGAGGAAGGAGGCGAGAGCAGACAGAGGCGATGCAACTACAACAGCAAGAAAACTGGCGTGGGACGCCGGTTCACCACCTGCACGAGCTGCGACCAAAACGGAAGGCACAATGCTGACACCACGGCCCGGGACACCAGCGGTGCTGGCGACGAGCACGCCACCAGATCCCGCACAGGCAGCCCCAAGCACGGCCACAGCCGCCAAGTCCACGGCAGGCCGGAGGACCACGGCGCTGCGGCCGAGACACAGAGAACAGCGACCCCCTCGTTAAAGAAAATGCAGCGGGATGATTAAGGTCTCAATTAACTGACAGGCAATTTTATATGTTAAAAAAAAGCCTAAGTGTATTCAACACATGACGGCACTTAACATTTAGGTAGGTTTCCTACTACTAGACTTTCCGTCTGTTACTCAACAAAATAAAGAAGATATAAAATTTAAGACAAAATACTGTCCCATCAACCTATAGTACCCACCTTTTCTCTGTGACAAATGTTTTATATAAATCACAGCCAAGCACCAAAACACATACAGATTTTTACATTCTATCAAGGTTTCAAAGTTTTTTAAATGAACCACGTTCCTCCTTGAATTTGGACAAATACAGTTTTGACTGACTGGAACCACGGAAGCCCCCTACTCTAACAGTGAGAGCAGCGAAGCTCTGAACAAGCTCCAAAGGAGCACTGGACAAGGGGCACCTCAATGTTAAAAACCAGAAGTCAACCCTCACCCTGTGACGTGCGAACCAAACAGAAGTGGAAGCAAGCGTTGATGGGACTCGTGAAATGGCTGATTGGGGTATCAGAGTTAAGAACGTGCTCTCATAAATCTCAAAGTACCTGTTTCCCAAGAAAGGAGGCATACGCACCTGTAGGAAGCTAATGGCCATTAAAATCAGGCTGTAGGAGCTAATTCCACCTGTAAAAACCTCGTTCAGGTCCCTCTGCAGGAGGAACTGTTTCAGCACTAAAATCAAATAAGGCAGCAACGAATACTTCTGTAAGTTGAAAACAGAAAGGAAGCAGTGACTGTTACTAGGTTTTTAGAGAAATTCCACATTGCAAATTTCACCTGGCAGAAGGGGAAGTCTGGCCACGCCTCCGCCCACCTGAAGGTCTAGCTCCGTCCCTGAGACCCGGGGCCGGGCCAGGGGCCCTCCGGGAAAGCGAGAGCTTCCGTTCTGTTTGTGGGGCACCCTCGCCAGCATCTGCGCACCGGGCGCAGGCCGTGCGGGCAGAGGCCCGGGAACCAGTCCCGAAACCCCAACGCAGGGGCTCCCAGAGGAGACGCAAAGAGCCAGGGAGGGGATGGGTCCTCCCAAGGAGGGGGCAGAGCTGTGTGTGGCGAGTGAAAAGAAACAGGGGCCAGAGGAGGGCTGATGGGGCAGTGTCGGGCTTGTCCGCACCCCGAGGGGCAGACGGGCTGGAGTGAGGGGCACGATGCAGGGGAAAGCGAGCAGCAGCGACGCCCTGCGGCCGTGGAAGAGGCGGGCCCGGATGCCAGGGGGCTGCTCTGTTCAGGAGCCCCTCCTTCCAGTCTGGGGGAGGGGAGCACAGGCTCACCGAGGCCCCAAAGCCACCCAGGTCGGCAAGTCTACGTGCGCTGGGAGCCACTCGCTTCAGAGGGCCCTGCTTCACCTGCCGATGGGCAGCAGACGCCCACGTGGGCTCCGAGCAAGAACTTCCCAAGCAGCACCTGAGAGCCCCTGACCCAACGCGCAGCTCCGTGAAACGGGCATCCTGGAGGCAAATCTGAGGATCAGCCACCAACTGGAGAGTGGCTCCAGAAACTGGGGTGCCTGGGGACCTGAGCAGTGCCTGCTGCGAGCCCCCGGCTCACTGGCGAGCTCTCAGCGCCTCCAGGGAAGACGGCGTCGGGCCGCGGTACCTTCATGTAGTTCTTGATGAACTCCGCTGCCCGCACGCCGGTCTCCATGTTAAAGCTGATGTCCACTTTCACTTCAGTCTCCTGGTCAGTGAGCTTTATTATGGGCACCTGCAAGGAGGGCAAGTTTCTCGCTGTAGGACATCAAAACGCTTCCAAAGAAGTCAAACGGAAGGGGCTCAGGGCCCACTAACCGCCAGGCGCTGGAGACAAAGGGCACGGCCTGGCCAGGCGCCCACTGCACGAGCTCCTGGGGACCGCCCAGGCGTCCCCGGCCAGCACACTGCATGCGCCACTCTGCCCAGCGGCCCTGACGCAGCCCCGGGGGCCGATGACCGAGGCTCCCACGGCCATGACCAGCTCCTGCAAGCAGGGAGGGGCAGCGGGAAGGGGAAGGGAGACGTGAGGGCGCCAGCTAACGTCTGCCACACCGCGGCCTGGTGCTGGCGCTGGCTAAAATTTCTGGAAACATTGCAACTAACTTCAACGCCATTTTAAAAATTACAGAATTATGGTTTGTACTAATATTGTTTTCCTAATTGTTCTACTTCGGGTTTTCATTCTTTAAGACAATTTAATCAAAAAAATTTTTTTTAATTCTTCTTTTTCAAATCAGAGAATAAAGTCTATTTTGGAAACAGTCTCTTCAAAAAGAATTATCGCCAAAGGGCACTCAAAACCAACCTCATGAAGCTGCCTAAGCCACCACCCTTCCAACCCCATCAGTCACAAGTCCCCAAATGCGTCAAAGAAAAAGCAATGTTTTGCTTCCTTCAGCCTAGTGAATAAAAAATCGACATTCCCATCACCAAAACGGCCAGTCTAGTTAAAAGTTTTAAAAACTCCACTGGAAAGTCAGTATAAAAATGCTGCCTGCAGTACACAGCTGAAGTGGTGTTTAAACAAACCTGGGCCCACCCCAATCGAGACGAGGAGCGAGACGCCTCAGGGCTCTGCCCCCCAGAAGCCTTGGACAAGCGGCAAGAACTGGCAGAAACACCTTTTTCAAAGCTCCAGGAAACAGGCATAGAGCTGAAGGACTGCAGTGGCAAGGCGAGCCCTGGGTCAAGAAGGAGACTCACAGGTGCTGGGGGCTCGCAGGGCCTGCCGGGCAGGACCCCACCCCCAGCAGCTCAGCACACACAGCGAGCAGCCAGAAGCTGGAAGTCAACGGAACCCAGCGGAGAAAGGAGGAGATGCTGCCATGTGCACTGCCCTGAGACAGAAAAGCCAGGGAACCCCGAAGATTGCCGGACAGCCGGAAGACACGGACCCCGGAGGAAGCCACCCTTCCAGCCTCTGAAACCGAGAGCAAATCAACCCCTCGTATGGTATTGTTTTTAGCAGCTGGGAACGAGGCCTTGGAAGAAAGTGAGGAGGGGAGCCGATGTGGCTCAGTGTTCGGGCGCCGGCTTCCACATACGAGGTCCAGGTTCAATCGCCAGCCGGTATACCTCAAGAAGAGCAGGAAGTGATGAATGTGTTACTAGACATTGGAAGAAAGGTGAGCCTTATGATAAAGTGGCAGAGAACTGGGCAAAATTGGGTTTTGATATCGGATGAAAGGCAGCACTTGCAAGCAATGAACCTGGATATTTAGCCAAGGAGATTTGCAAGCTAAGTGTGGAAGACGCAGCCTGGTTTCTCCTTGCAGCCTATAACGAAATGAGAGGAAAAGGATAACATGAGAAAAAAACTCTACACAAAGGAACCAGAAACTGATGGTTTGAGAGATCCTGAGCCTATTCAGCAAGTGTGCTCTGAGGCAGGACTAGAAGCGGCTCCGGCAGGGACCTCCCTCAGCCTCTGGGAACAGGGCTCCATGGGAGGGTTTAACGGAAGGCTTGGCGAGAGGGTGCGGCTGAAACCGGATCCAGCTGGCCGCCTCAGCGCAAGTGGACATCAGGTACTCAGGGAGGATCTGTGGGAAAGCTCTCTTTTCTGATGGTATGGACCCACTGGACTGCACGCAAAGCTGATAAGGTTTTTGCCTGAAAGGGACACAAAAAGGGACAAACCGAAGGAACAAAGGACCTCAAGGAGAGAATCGGGAAAGCTGAGGTGTGAGCCACGTGGGCGTGGGCTGCCCTCTTGGTCCCGTGTGTGGGAAGGAAGGGGCAGGCCCAGCTCTGCTCTTGGGGCGGGGGTGACACCCCATCGTTCAAGGGGTGGGCCACGACCCCAGATGCTCAAACGGTGGGGCCTGTGCCCCGGGGTTTGCGGAGAGCCTGGCGCCGGCCATCCTGATGCGAGGAGAGGGTGGAGCCTGGCGCCAGTGTCTGGGGAGAGCATGGCTGCTGCAAGGGTTTGGAGAGGGTGGGGCCGCCGCTCCATCAGGCACGAGAACGAAACACTGACCCTCACATGACTCCTGAAACCTAACAGCACCTGCCCTGCTGGTCTCCAGGACTGTTTGACAGCCATGACCCCCGTTTTCCTTCCAATTTCTCCTTCTGGAATGGAAATGTCTGTCCCATGCCTGTCCCACTACTGTATCTTGGGAGCAGGTACCTTGTTTTCCAGGTTTCTAAGCTCTACCGACAGAAGGAAATGTTGCCCCAGGATGGACATCCATGATGGAGTTAGATGAGACTTTGTACTCGGCACTGCTGGCAAGCTGACGTAAGGCTCTGGACTCTGTGATGGCATGAAGGTGTTTTGCGTATGGGGAGACAGAGCTTTCTAGGTCCGGGGAGGACTGCTGGGGCTGCATCACGTCCCCACAAAAGGCAAGTTCAGCCCCACCCCTGGGTCCTGCTGTGGACCCAGCTGTAAATAGGGACCCTTGAAGATCTCGCTGGTCACAGAGCCTGAACTGAACAAGGGTGGTCTTGATCCAATGTGGCTGACGTCACTAAAGCAAAAGGAACCGGACACAGAGAGAGAAGCCACAAGCAGCGGCCAGAAGCTGGAAGTCAACGGAACCCAGAAGAGAAAGGAGCAGATGCTGCCACGTGACGGAGAAGCCAAGGAACCCCAAAGACTGCCGGCAGCCAGGAGACAGCAGCGGGGAGGAAGCCAGCCCTCCGGCCTCCGCGACGGAATACATTCCTGTTGAGAGGCAAACCACGCTCTGGTACTTGTTTTAGCAGCTGGAAAACTAGAACAGTACCCAAAAGGCTAAGGCAACAAGCCCCGTCACAGAAACAACTCCTAAACTATCCTCTGTCCTCCAGAATCTCTTGGAAGCCAGGACACTCAGGGAGGACTATGACGGTCAGAAGTGGCCACCCCTCTCCTGCAGCCCAGAGGGCCTGTCTCACCCGCTGAGCAAGACAAGCAGAACCAACGGAAGAGCCGGACAGGGCAGAGCCGGAGGCGTCAGGACAGCCACCACCCCGGTGCGGCAAACGAGGGAGCCGAGCCTAGGCGGAGGCCTCTTCCTGGCCACGCAGCCCACCTGGGCTAATGACCTCCCTCGCCATGCTCGGTCCCCTCACCTATAAAGGCAACAGGATCTGCCAGTGAGCGTGTGCAGACCAAGGCCAGCGCAGCAGACGTTCCGGAACACAGCCACGGCTAATCCACGCAGCCAGTGGCTGGGCGGGGTAACCGCTCCCTCTGGGGGGGACAGTGGCCCGGGTGGGTACGTGCATCTTGTTAACATTTATCAAGATTTTCACCCAATGTTTGTGCATTTTTCAGGGCACGGATTACGTTATTTTCAAAAACTCACACACCCACCCCACACACAATAAAAAGCACCTGGCAGGTAGTAAGCGCCCATGAGGCATGTGGCTGCACTCACTACAGGCACCTGTCTTAATTTCTGACAATACACTCAAAAACTAAAAGGACATTAGCAGTACTTCACCTGAGCTGAAACACCGACTGAGAAATGAAAGGCCAGCCTCTAGGGCAGGTGAGGTAATTACGGTCACACAAAAACGTTGATTTCTGTGCTTTTCCAATCTTGACCTCATGTAAACCCTAACAAGAACAGCCCAAAAGCGGCTCATCTTCTAAGTTTCTCTCCCAAAAAAAAGGTTTTTCGTATGTGTACATTTTTTTAACAAAAGTAACAGGTAAGCTTTTCTTAAGTAGAAAGCTTGGCAAACGGCATCTTTTTCCTGCATAGCAAACGCCACGTGCCGACGTCTACTGGGCAGGACCCGCACGTGGGGGCGGCACATTCCAGGTCGTAACCTCCCTCTTCCTCATTCTTCCTCACAAAAGCAGCCGCGGCCACAAACTTGGCCAAGCACGGCCTGACGACCTCCCTCATCGCAGGAGGTCCGTCGGTAACAAGGCTGTTACCAGAAGCAGGGGAACCTTCCGAAGGGAGCCAAGAGACGCTGGCGCCCAGCACAGGCCGGCCCGAGGCCTGCTGGCAGCCTCACACTTACTGTCGCTTTGTCCAGGACCTTGATGGAGCACGGCTCGGCCACGCTGTGCTTCCGCAGCGCCTGCTCCAGCAGCTGCAGCGGCGGGCGCTCCCACTTCCCGAAGACCACCAAGTCTATGTCACTGCGCAGAAGGCAAAGAGCTCGGTCAGTCGCCGCCGGCCCCGCTGCTGAGCCGGCGCTCCTCGGGGCTGCCCTCCCGACCCACCCACCCAGAGCCACCGTGGAATCCCATCGAGGGGGGGATAAATGCAGTTTATCAACTATTTGGTGCAAAGTTAAGAGTTCCTCAACCCGCTAGGTGGTCCCGGGGAGCTCAGAGAGAACGCCCACCCCTCCCGAGCCAGGAGGCGCCCCGTCGGCACCTACTGCTGACAGTGATGCCCGGACACCCCAAATCGGTTCAGTCCCCCACCTGGCCCTCGCCAACCCCCAAAGCCTGAGAGCACAGCCTGTGTGGCCTCCAAATGCTAACTAAGTGGGTTGACAGGAAAGGTCGTTTTTAAATGAAAGAGAGACAAAATCTGATTGGTCATAAGGAGTCCTTAATGTGAAAAAACTGGGAAGCAATTTTAGAAACATGCAAACTTACTTGATACTTTTCTATCAAATAAAGCTCTTCACAAAATAATTCTTAAGAAGTGCTTGTATTTTCATTAAAACCTCAGGCCAGTTTTCAAAACCTCGCCCAGAACCATCGGCAGCACGGGGACACCTCCTACCGGGTCCCTGCCGACCCTCTCACTTGCCATCTCTTTCCGGTGCCCCAACCTTCTGTGCCCATCAAGTCACGTGCAAGAGGGAAGATGCAAAGCAGCCAAGCCGTCATCCAGCGTGGGGTGAAACGCTGCTTTCTGCCCATTTGCCCTCGTGCTCCCCAGTCCTCTCCTTGCTGGCATGCCCAGCCCTGGACGTGAGTGAGCCCGAGGCACCTGCCCACGGCCTCCTGTGCTCACGCTCACCCACGCCTGCGTGAGTGAGCCCAGGTGTGGGGCCGGTACTCACCTGGTCGGAAGATAGAGGCCCGTGCTAAAGCTGCCGAATATCTGTACCTGAAAGAAAGACGGGCGTCTGAAATACTGACAGTTCGCGTCGTCACCACTCCATTATTTCTGATTAAAAGAAACGCCTCACTACTGCACTGGGGGGGGGGGAAACTATCTTGCAAGCTGGAGGAGAAAAAGAACCACCCAACAATCAACTAAAATATCCCCTTGACTCTTCAAGACCTGCCCTGAAAAGAAATTTTTTTAGGCTTAAAGAGGTGAAGCCATGACTGGCCTCACCCTGCCACCCACAAGAGGCCGATCACCCGGCGGCCCTGAGCAGCTTCGTGGAGGAGGATACGGAAGCACAGGGGGCTCTGTCCCAGGCACCAAAGCTTAACGCTTAAAGTGGAAAATGCTGGGTATCATCATCACAGATGAAGGGGCCTGGAGGCCCCCAGGCCCGCCCCCAGGTGGAAGCAGGTGCTGCCTGCACCGAAAACGCCCGCGAGCCTCGTCGCAGTGACGTCTCCTTCGCTCTCTGTGAAGCTGGCGTGTGGTGAAGCACTTCCCGGTTTTACAAGGATGACCACGCACGGGATGGTCCCAGATGGGGCGGGCGTGGGGTGGGGTTCTAACCTAAACTTAACTTGAAACAAGGAAAACCACCTCACAAGCCCAGCCCGGGAGCTGCACCAGAAGCCCCTGGAGGGCGCACGTGGGATGCAGGGCTGGGCCACCCCCAGGTCCCCAACCAGGAGGCTGGGAACCCCAAGCGACACGAGGTTTAAACGTACTTGCATGTGACACAAAACATAAAATGATATACCCACATCAGCTGTCGGCCAAAGATCCTTAATGACAGTTTCAATCCGCTTAACCACTTCCCTCCTCATAGCTGCTTCTTCAGGACAAGGGGACATGAAGTTATAAAAGTCAATTATTTCCTCATGAAGTCTAACGAATAAAAGAGAAAAGTTATGATTAGACGTAACCAGGATTTTCATCCTGTCACTAGATCAGTATGAAAAATATATTTTTGGCCACTTAAAACCCAGTTTCTTAACGAAATAAAACTCTGGTGAATGAAATTACACCATATGGTTTATTCCACAGGTGAACATAAGTCAACTGTGTCAATACCAAACATCGACAAGCTTCCAGTGCATTTAAAGACTTGTCCAAAAGAATCGCTCCCGTGCCTTTACATTAAGGAGGTAAGAGAACCCTCTATGAAAATTGAAAGGTGACTTCGAATTACTGCCGCTCGGCAAAGTACAATCACAGCTGCTGTGAAACTCCCCCCCAGCTCTGAAGGGACAGCTGTGGACCCCCCCGCCCCACAGCTATGAAATGGCAGCTGTGGACCCCCCCCCTGAAGTGACAGCTGTGGAGCCCCCGCGCCCCTCCCCCCCGGCTCTGAAGGGGCAGCTGTGGACCCCCCCAGCCCTCAGCTCTGAAGGGGCAGCTCTGGAGCCCCCACACACACACACCCCCCGGCTCTGAAGGGGCCAGGCACTCCGGCGCCCCCTCCTCCAGGGCGCCCCATGCCAGGGAACATCCACAGGTCTGAGCGAGAGGCCGAGGTGGAGGGCGGGGCGTGCAGGGTGGGGGGAAAAGCGTGCGGGTCCCTGGGGACCGCAAAGCCTCCAGAGCCCCAGCAGCGAGGGTTTCCCCTGAAGCCCGTCCCAATCTCCGCAGAGAAACAGAGCGCCTGGAGCTGGAGGGCTGGGTCTCCCACAGGGAGTCACAGCCAGATGTGGGGGGCAGAGCTCGAGGGGTGTGCCCGTGAGCAGGGGGAGGCACGGGGTGTCCTCCCTAAAGGTTCAACAAAGGGGGGAGAACCCAATCTTCCAGTCCTTGGAAAATAAAACAGATCTAATCCACCTGCTTCCAACCTAAGTTTGAATAATTAAGCCGCACAGTTAGCTGCGCAGTTTGCATAAGAGCAAGTAATACTATACTTCTTGCCAGAACCTACTGGTGTTACCCAGAGAAGGAAAGGAACGTTCTTTTCTACTGTGGGGCTCATGTTTCACCTGCAGGCCTCCTTCCTGCACCCCCCTCCAAAAACATTTGCAACAGCCCTTCCCAACCCAGGGCAGGTGCCAGCAGGGGCAGGAGCTCAGGGCAGCCCAGCCTGCGGGCAGGTGGGAGCGGGGGCAGGAGCTCAGGGCAGCCCTGCCTGCGGGCAGGTGGGAGCGGGGGCAGGAGCTCAGGGCAGCCCTGCCTGCGGGCAGGTGGGAGCAGGGGCAGGAGCTCAGGGCAGCCCTGCCTGCAGAGCAGTCAGGCCTTCGCTCGGCCCTATGGTCATCCTGCTCAGTAAGAAAAGGCAAAACATCAGGTACAAGAAAACCTCACCCCTAGCGCGGCGTCAATTTAGAAAACCACAGTCCACAACTGCAAAACGTAACACCACATTAAAACACAATTTTTCCAAAATCTCTCTCAAACTCCAAGATTCCTGGAGTAAAGCTTCTATCTTTCCAAGCACTGCTGACCACACACCACGCATTTAACTTTCTTCTACGCGCTGAACAGGCTGTTTTAAAGTACGCGGAGTTACCTGAAGCTTCCTACCACTTAACCACGTTTCCAGCCAGCTCGGTTGTGCACTTAACAGCTCGGCTAATGCCCACAGCACGGGCGGCAGGCTGCACCTGCTCCACGCCGGCACGGCCAGCACCCAGCCAGGCAGCAGCGCATGGGTGCTGCACGGCCGTCTGCTCTCAGGGGAAAGCTAGTCCACCGGTTTTTTAAAATGGGGGGACAGGACGCTCCCCTTAATCTCCTGGGGCGGGTCTGAAGATAACAATGACAATGTACTAATGTGGGAAGACTCAGGCTTGTGATAATGGCCTGAAGTCACAAAAGAACGCCCAAGGCTAATGTGTTAAAAACTCTATCCAGGTCCCACCAACAAAGACATTAAGCAACTTGTAAACAGGGCTTCCCACTTGCCCAGAACAAGTTGCCTGGGCAGGGTAGAATGCATTGCTCACGTTCTTTCCAGCCTAGTGGATCTGCAACAACAACACACAGCATCTCCCCTGCAGGCTAGAGGGAGGCAGAAGTGACAAGGCCGCCCCTGGCTTCAGGGCTGGGCCCCTCGGAGGGGCCGTGCCTAAGCCGCTGGACAGGTAACAGACTGCAACGCAACCTCAACCACGCATGCAACCACGAATCACGCTTCTGCTGCACCTCCCTGGAAGGCAGAAGCAGCTGCTGACGCCGGTGGCGACCCTCGGGGCGGCCGGGGGTCAGGGTGGTGATGGCGTCCAGGTGGGCGCAAAAAGCGGGGCATCCCTGCCGCCACCAGCCGTCTGGGCCAACTCGGCTTCAGCAACACCTGTAGCTGCCGCCTGCGGCTCAGGCTCCGCGGAAGCCCCCGTGGAGACAGGAGGCCAGGGGAGAAGGGACACCTTGGGCGGGGGCAGCTCGACAAAGCCTACGGGCCCTGCCCCGTGCTTCTGTGCACCTGCCCTGGGGCCACGACCACCAGCACCGGGGAGCACAGGCCCCAGTGCAGGGCCCCAGTGCAGGGCGCGCGGGACGCTGACGTACACTCCCCCCCGAGGCGCCACCGCAGCTCCGCGTCCCCGTCCCAGGCGCCGTGACTTGTTCGCCAGCACCACTCACAGGGCCGACTGTCCTTTTAAAGGCGTGAGCAGCGCTAAATAAGCAAACACCTGGGCTGTTCGTCACCACCTCGGGAAACTGCGCGGCACGGTGCCGGTGATGAGGACAACGACGGGACCACAGCACCCCGGGCCAGCAGCCGACGGCAGGGCCCGCGGGGTCTGCTCCGACTAGAGCGCCAGGCACCGCGCCACCGCCAAGTCTCCAAAGGTCTCCCACAGAATTACCTGGGTGAGACAGTGCTGATCACGGCCGAGAGGCAGCGGCAAGGTCATTCCGGTCACATCCCAAAACCTCCAAGGCATTTCCAGCGCACGGCGTGCAAGCCTCGGCCAGGCCCCTCCCCGCACGGCGCCGCCCGCACCCGGGCTCGGCGGGCTGCAAACGGGGCACGGCGGCCACCAACTGCCTGGCCCGCGTGCCACGCCGCGGCAGCACGGGCCACTGCACCCCCCGAGGCTGCGGGGGCCACTGAGGCTGGGCCGAGGCGCAGCTGCCCTGCCGGGAGGCGCTGCCGCCTGCCCCAGGCCCCTCGAGCTGGAGCTGCCCTGTGCTGCGCCGTGGCTGCAGGTCCCGAGGAGGGGCGCGCAGGGGCGGCTGTTGCTGCTACCCGGTTACCGTGGCCAAACCGAGTCCTGACCCGACGGCGTAAGAAGCAACGAAGACAAAGCCCCCCCCGTGCTATCTCCGGAACACAGCACCAACGCCCGAGGGCCAGTCCTCGAGCCTGAGGAAACACAGGGAACCGTCAGCTCTCCCAGATATAAACTCCAGAACAAACACCAAAAGAAGCACAAAGGCGGGCAGAACGGACGGACCCCAAAGCAATTCCACCACAAAACCTGCGGAGGGAGCGCGCACGCGGCGCGCCCGTGGCCGCAGCGGGGAGGCCACGCAGCAGAGGCCAGGCCCTGAGGCCACGAGCCAGCCAGCGGCCCGGAGGCCACGAGCTCGGGAGTCCACCGGGGATGCGTGAGGCGCGGCCCCCACCCGGCCACCAGGGAAGGCGAAGGGACACGGAAGGTGGCCAGGCGAGGAGGAAGCACGGCCCGTCCACGCAGGCGTGGTCCACGCACACACAGCCAGAGCCTCCCGCGGGCTCAAGGGCCGCCCGCCAAACGCTGACCGCAGCTTCCTGCGCGGGACGCGAGGAGCGGACGAAGGAAGACTTCCAATCTCACCTAAAGGCGTCTACAGTGCTTGGGTTGTTTTTAAAGCATGGACTCGTGTAATTTTTAAACGTGAAGAGGGAAAAAAGTATAACTTTAGAAAGAAAACAACTATGATGTGCAGAAAAGTTCATCCCTGAGCTTGCTCACCCCAGCACCGTTAGCTTCATTTTAAAAAGTCAGTGGGATTTAAAAAGATCACTTGGGGTTTTTATATTCTTTTGGCTCATGTGTCCTTTCTGAGTTTAACAAAGAATATGATTCCTTAATTAAAAAATAATAAACAGAACACCAAATCTGTCAGGCTTCTCAACTCTGGTGCCACTTTCCACCCCGCCTCCAAAACCTAGTGAGGTCAGTCTACGATCACTTTACCTGGTTATGGGTAACTACGCCAGGCCTTAAAAACTGGACACGCATAGTAGAGGCTCCGAGGCTGACAGCGCCGCAGGGGGGCCAGGAGAGCCGGGCTCCTCGGGCGCAGGAGGGCGCGGCGGGAGGACTTCCAGCGACGACAGCACCTTGCAGCGACCACGGGCAGCTCTGGAGCACGGCAAGTGCCACCGAGGAAACGGAGCCTTATGCTTTAACTATGGGCAGCCCCAGTGGCCAGTCTCCAGGCACCGTCACCTCCCCCAGGCCCCTCCCTCCAGAGACACCGCGGCTCTGCCAACACGGAGCATGTCCCCAGACGGAGAAGCCGGAACAGCCCAGCAAGGAAACCGGCAAGGGTGGAAGATGCTTGCCGTGGTGATGAGGGCACAGGTTTAAACTCAGGGGCTTCTAGCAGGCACCACGGTCCAAGCCCCAGCTTCATTCCTGCTTCCTCGCGGAGAATGAGGCGCCAGAGGGCAGGAACGAAGGCGCCCTCCTGACGTGGCGGCGCCCACGGGCTCAGCCTCCACCAACGCACCGCACCGCACCTGGGTCCCAGCGTGTCCACCCCTCGATACCCCGCCGGGCTGCACCCACCCCAAATGCGCAGGAAAAGTGATTTTATGGCCACAGGCGACTTCCGTTCCCAGTATTCCCACTACGTTGCAGAATGCAATAGAAAATGCTAGAAACTGCCAAACAGATGTGCCCATTTACTTGAGGGTCCTCGGACACTCAGGTCCTGGGGAACGGCACCGTCACGTCCACACGCAGAGCTCTCACGAGACCCTGCCGTCTCCGAAGCCAGTGCCAGTAGCTCCGTCTCATGGATGAGAAAACTAAGTATCCGCTCCACAGATGGTGACCTGCCCCAGGCACCCGGCAGTGCTCAAATCCTGAGCCCCTGGCTCCTCAACCTGTGCTCTGGCCTGGGGGTGGCCTGGCGAGGAGGACTGTGGTGCTTCTGTAGCGGGCAAATGCCGTAAATGCAACGCGCCAGTTATGCAGGAACAACGTGTCCATACAAAGCTTAAAAACTATTTAAAAGAGCTATTCAATGACAGGCGACACGACACGCTTACCTATTTTATATTTAAACAAACTGGATACAAATGATAGATCTGCTACATATTCAACGAACAATTAAAATGGAAAGAAAATATGCTGAAGTGTTGGCAGTGGCAAAATTACCAGTGGCATCTGTATTTTCCAAACATGGGGCAGAAAGAGCATTACTGCTTTCACAATCAAAACAAAAAGCAACCTGTCGTCATTGACACGTCAAGCCAGGCAGCACTGGGCTCCAGCAGTCTTCCTTAAACTCTGGTCTCCTCCGCCTTGGCCGCCCGCCCTCAGCCCACCGCAGCCTCCCAGACACCTGGCGAGGCAGCCCTGATGAGGGAGACTCCCAGGGACCTCCCTGGGCATTGCACCCCGGCACAGCTCAAAGGCCCCTGTGACTCTCCAACTCTGGTCCCTGGTCAGGAGGAGACGCCAGGACTGCTGCACACCCCAAGACAGGGCCCTGGAAAAGCCTCTGCGAGGCGGACGGCAGCGCACCAGCAGAGACCCGTGCTAGGAGGGGACATGCGTGCCTGCACCCGCTCTCGCTGGAAGGTCCCCCTAACTGGCCTTGTTGGCCTGCTGCCAGGGGTCCAGGACCCAGGGCTGAACCCAGACTCAGCAGAGCGATGCTCCAGTCCACCAGTGATACCGTCCCCGCAGCACTGCTGTCACCAGCTCACATGCACCATGTCCACGGTGCCCGTGCCGTGTCCAGGCACCAAATGAACCCCACTTGGTGGGAGATCTGCAACCACCACCACCCAAACTGCTACATGGGCTCAGAGAGCTTCAGTGGCCTGCTGTGCACATTCGGGGGGCAGATGCACATCTGTTGTGCACATTCAGGCAGGTCACATGCACATCTGCTGTGCACGCTCGGGCAGGGCAGCCGCATCCGCTGTGCACATTCGGGGGGGCAGATGCATGTTTGCTGTGCACGCTCGGGCAGGGCACCCGCAAGTCTGCTGTGCACATTCGGGGGGCAGATGCACGTCTGTTGTGTACATTCAGGCAGGTCACATGCACATTTGCTGTGCATGCTCGGGCAGGGTGGCCGCGTGTCTGCTGTGCACATTCAGGGGACAGATGCATGTCTGCTGTGCACGCTCGGGCAGGTCACATGCACATCTGCTGTGCATGCTCGGGCAGGGCAGCTGCATGTCTGCTGTGCACATTCGGGGGGGGCAGATGCATGTCTGCTGTGCACGCTCAGGCAGGGCAGCCGTATGTCTGCTGTGCACATTCGGGTGGGGGGGCAGATGCATGTCTGCTGTGCATGCTCGGGCAGGGCAGCCGCATGTCTGCTGTGCACATTCGGGGGGGGGCAGATGCATGTCTGCTGTGTACGCTCAGGCGAGGTGGCCTCCTGGCACACACCTCACTTCCTTCTGCTCTGCTCACTGCCGCTCAGAGCACATTCCCATGGCCTCTTGCTCCCAGGCCCATCTGTGTGTCCCCCACAAACCTCTGAGCCGCCCTGCACCCCAGCCCTACTCCTGAGGCCGCTCCCACCCCAGCCACCCTCCTGGCCTCAACGGCTCATCAGCGCTGCCAGCCAGGCACAGCCCTTCCCACACGTCACCACACTGGTGGGCCGAGTCGTCCCAAAGTCCTCGTGCAGAAAAGCCCCAGGCGGCGTAGCTCAGACTACCCTCCATCTCACCACCCTGGCAGCTGCCCAATTCCCTGCCACCTGCAGATGGGGCAAGGGCCTGTCGTGCAGGGGCCCTCGGCATTGGTGGCTGGGGGGACGAGGGAGACGCAAGGAGGGCACAAGGGCCCCGCACGAGCAGGTCTACCTGCTCATTAATCTGACCAGGTAAGGGCCTTGCTCTCCTCTTGCTGAGTGTAATGGGGGAGGAGGGCGGGTATGGGCACGGAGAGGCGGAGACAGAAGCCAAAAAGCCAAATGCTGCTGTGTGAGATCAAAAGGCGGCCTGTGGCCGTCTACGTGGCTACCTGTGGCATGATCGGGGTCGTTCTCCCTAAGAGCCGGGGTGGAAGCTGAGACAGAAGGGCAAGCAGCAGCCAGGCCTGCAAAGACGAGAGGAACGGGGGCAGGACGAGGCCCACGGGGGGACAAGGCCTGCGGGGCAGGGGACGAGCCCGGGAGGCTCGAGGAACTGGACAGAGGCCGGCCCGGCCGAGACCTGCAGAGGGGGCCCCTGCTCCCGACCGGGCAGATGCACCCGAGGAAGCGCTGTGCACGGGGGACAGGACACAAGAACCGAGCCCCGAGGAAACCGGGGAGAATCCTCAGCAGCAGGGTCCAGGCCCAGCAAAGCGCCTCAGGCAAAGCAGCGGTTTGTCACGCAGGGTGGACAGCCCAGAGGCAACCCGAGACGGCCCAGCAAGCCCTGTCTCCACAGAGACCTGAAAGCCCCTGCCACACAAACCGCGAAAAGAAATCAGAAGGCGCCCCGGGGAAAGCGCGGGCTCAGGCTGACCGTCAGCCAGGTCTGCACACCGAGGCTCCCCACGCAGTGGCGGGATGGCGGGACCCGGCTGCCAGTGCAGCCCCTGCCACTGCGCGGCTGCGAGCCTCGGCTCCTCGGGCGGAACGCAGGGAGCGTGGCGGCCCACGCGGCGCGCTGGGGAGGATTTAGTGACTTAGGCAGACAGTGCACTAAAGACAGGGCCTGGCACTCTGGAAGGGCTCAAGGAGTGGCAGCGATTAGGAGTCTAGAGCAAAACACAAAAGCTTAACTCCTGGCAACACAGAAACAGCAAAATGCAAGCAGGAGGCGGGCAGGGTGCTGCGGCTCCAGCCGCCAGGGCCGCGAGCAGGTCCACGTGGCGTCGTCAGGACCCGCACTCCGGCCTTCCGCGACGGACACTCCAGCCACCGCGGGCGTCGGAGCCTTTGGATCTTCCAGGTTGCAGCTCCTGTTAAAGACCAGCGGTTCCGCCTGAGGTTGAACACTTTCACTTTCAAACAAAACCAAATTTAACTTGTTTCATTTAAAAACATGAATCTTAGGGTACTTCTGTTTACCAACCCATTTGTTCTACTCTTGAGCCTTGGGAGAAGCCTACAATAGCAATTAACTGTGGTTCGGTTATCTGGGTGGTGAGATGGAGTGATTTTTTTTTAAATTTCATAATAGCACAATCATACTGTATTTGTCCTTTTGTGCCTGGCTTGCTTCGCTCAACATAATGACCTCCAGGTTCATCCATGTGGCCATATGCTTCACGACTTCATTTCTTCTTACAGCTGCATAATATTCCACTGGGTGACTAGACCACAGTTTATCCATTCGTCTGTTGATGGACACCTGGGTTGTTTCCATCTTCTGGCAACGGTGAATGACGCCGCCATAAACATTGGTGTGCAGGTGTGAGGTGGAGTGACTCTTCAGCTTTCTGTTTCAAAATCCTCTACCGTCTGATTTTTTTCACACCTGCCCAGTGGGGTAAAGCTTCTCTGGAGCCACCTCTAGCAAAAGGGCAACTGGCAAGTGGAGCTCGGTGCTGCCGCCTCCCCCACCACCACCCTCAAATGCCATGAGTCTTTGGGGGGCTCGTGTCCTGCGGACTGTGCAGAGCTTCCCGACAGGATCTGCGACCTCCCCCGAGGAGCCCACTGTATCTTCTCCAGACCGAGAAACTGGAGCCCAAGGTCATTAAGTCTTTCTTATTCGCCTCTCACCTCTTCAGACAACTCCCTCTTGGCTCTGCACTTCCAGAGGATTCTGGAATGAAGCTGCCTGGGTTCCCGGCCAGCTCTGGACCTTCCAGCTATGTGACCTGGAGACCCACGGCCCGAGCCTCAGGACAGGAGAGCCTCTCCGTGGGGGGCCGGGAGAGAGGCCGCCTCGGGCCAGTGCTGCCTGCGGCCAGCTAAGACCAGGACCACCCCGAAAGCCATTCACTGGGGGGCCGGGGGAGCAGCCAGTCACCTGCCAGTCAGTGATCTTATCGTAAATAAACTGCAAAAGGCCCTTCTAATAATTTCACAAGCTTCAGTTCATTCCAAGCCCCAAACCCCTCCCCATGACTCACAGCCCACG
This sequence comes from Tolypeutes matacus, assembly GCA_026826555.1. Lineage (NCBI taxonomy): Eukaryota > Metazoa > Chordata > Mammalia > Cingulata > Chlamyphoridae > Tolypeutes > Tolypeutes matacus. The sequence goes on from JAKSZT010054014.1 coordinate 1,372,217, forward strand.
TTCTTTAGCCTCTGGCCTCGGTCCTGTGTCCATTTCCCCGTCCATCACCGGGACTCCCTTGGTACATCACTTTCTGGAGAGTCAGGTCTTGGGCAGACACAGACTCCAGGCAGCTCTGCCTTCTCTCACCCAGGAGGTAACTCTAGAATGGCTTTGCGTTTCACAGGCTTCGCAAGGGGCCCTCTTCCATCACCGACCATCGTTTCAACTACCCGTCGGTTTTTAAAACTCTGTTTTGCTTAACTTTAGAGAGGACCGATGCCTGTTACTAATACCTCTTCCCGGGCTGTGCCAGCCGCCCCCGCCGGTGCACAGGCTCTGGCTCTCTGCTCTGAAGTCAAGCACGCGGGCTCCCTCCTGGGGAGGCACCGGCTAAGCACACAGGCCGTGGTGTCAGCAGGCCCGTGCCGGGCCCCAGCGCTCTTACCCTCCACGTGTACCTTGGCCAGGTGCACACCTCCCAGAGGCTTAAGGGGTCTCTCTTCAAAACAAGTAACTGCCAGGAAGCCTAGCCGCCCGCAGGAGGCACGCGGCAAACGCCCCGTCCTGCTCTGGGTCTTTCAGCCATCTCAGATACGCCAGTCGGCGAGTCACCGACTCGTCAGCGCTCTGTATTTCGGAGACAGCACCTTTCGGGAACCACCATCCCTCCAGGCAGCCCTGTGGCCCCCGCCACGCGTCCCACAGCCTCAGCGTGTGCTGGCTGGCAAAGCAGCCTGTGCCGGGGCTCTCCTTGGGGAATGAAACGGCAAAAAAGCAAAGGCGCACTCCTGACACATTTGACTCCAGTGTGCAGGACGAGCTGCCGAGAACGGCTCCCCCGTTCCCAAGGCAGCCCCCTCGGCCAGGTCACGTGGGCTTGCAGGCCTGCTTTGGGCCTGGAGGGGGGCGACACTGCCCACCCCATGGGCTGCCCCGGGATGTAAAAACCCGAGCCCCAGCCGGGAGCCCCGCCCATCAGGCAAGGCAGGTGGGAAACGCCCAGAGGGTCCCGAGCACCTTGGGGCAGGGCCCACCCGAGTCTCAGCGGCTGTCCCGGGTACACTCTGCCGGGACCCTCCGACTGGACGCTTCATGTGTTATCAAAGCAGCAGTCTTTTGGAAAGGGTTTTATGGGAGGCTCAACAGCACAACTTCTAGAGCTTTCTGGCTGTAACTTACTAACACAGCTTCCACTGTTGTTTGAGTTTGGATTTATTTAAGCAACAGTTGCTGAATCAAACACTGTGTTTCAAATAGAGTCTAAAGTTACTTCACTTCAGTGCTGTCCAAACATATAACTATTTAATTTTTAATTAAAGTTAAATAAAATTAAAATTCCGTTCTTTAGCCGCACTAGTCACAGTTCAAGGGCTCAACAGCCATGTGTATCTATCTGGCAGCTACCGTACTGCAAAAATGGTGCAAAAGGACATTTCTGTCACCACAGAAAGTTCTAGCAGACAGGGCTGCTCCAGTCCCATTTGTTTAACAGTCCCGCCCCTTAATTCTGTTTTCCTCCACCACACACAGGACAACATATGACATGCTGCTAAGAGCTCAGAAAAAGGACACATTAACCACTACTGCACAGGAAAAAATTAGGAACTCTAAACGTGTGCATTCAGCAAGATGTGCATAACTAGTAAAACACATCAGCGCGCCTTTGCAACTCTGGGAAGAAGGAATTCTTACTAAACTGCAGAACAGACATCACTAAACACTGTCTGACTTTTTAAAAACAGAAGGCATTGCTTGATCCAAAAGGAGAAAACATTTATTTCCAGGGCGTCGTGTCACCTCTGAACGGGCGCTCAGCGCCCCGCCAGCGAGAAACAAACGCAGAGTCTTCGGCAGTTTCTCCAAGAGCAAAGCTGTGGCCGGGGAGGGAAGAGCCTGGGTGTTTCAGGCCCCAAGCAGGAGGCTCTTCCTGTGCAGCTGGCAACTCCGACCTCGTTTTTTGGTTTCAATTTCCTTCAAGAGGAGGAGAAAAGGGAGGGGGTGGCTTTTCCAGCCCCACATCTTTGGCAACTTCCCACGTCACGTGACCACTCTCAGTGCACTTCCACCTTACTCACTCAGCGTGTGGGCCCGGCCGGAAGGCGGGCGTCCTGGGCACAGCTCACGCATGGGGACAGGCGAGCAGGTGGCGCCCAGCGAACCCAGCCCGAGCAGCCCCTCGGCCCGGTGGAGAGGACAGGCGTGGGCCCTGCCTGCTGCGAGGCCGCGCTCCAGCCAGAGGGAGCCGAGGACGGCAGGACCAGCTTGGCTCTCCGAGGCCCTTAAGCCACCGCGTTCTGGCCATTCCTTCAGATCCACAGGATTCCAGAAACCTTACCAGGATCTGCGATCTCTTTCAGTCATGGAAGACATAAACCACCCACACACACATGCTGCGATTTGGGAAATTAACTCCAAGCTTACACCACTGGAGAGCCCTAAATGGTTGTGCACTGCGGCTGAGCTGGGAAAAAAAGGAGGTGCATGGGGAGCAGATGTGCCTCAAGCGGTTAAGCACCCACCGCTCAAACCCGGGAGGTCCCAGGTTTGGTTTCCACTGTCTCCTGGGAAAAAAAATGAAAAAGGAAAAAAAAAAAAAAAAAAAAGAAATGAAAAGAAAAAAAAATAAATTAAGGAAGCTGTAGCCGTCGGGGAATTTGATGTAATTATGAATTCCAAAAATATAATTGGATCATGCTCGTAAACTGGTCTGTTAATCTGGGCATAATTAAGTTACGATTAGGGCGTTGACTGGGCCATGTCAGTAGGGTGTTGAGCCCCACCCCTCGGTGGGTGGGGAATCAAATATAAAAGGCAAGGCGAGAACAGAGTTGAAGCAGTCTTTTGAGAAGCAGTTTTGATGTTGGAAAGAAGGCCCCAGGAGAAGAGAAGCGAGCCGTCTGCCTGATCATCTACAATTGACCTTGTAGAGGAAACAGGAGCTAAGCCCGGAGAGAAAAGCAGCCCCGGGAAGAGAGGAACCCAGAAGCCTGAACCCTGGCAAACGCCGGCAGCTGTCTTGCTCTAACACGTGACAATGAACTGTGGTGAGAGAAGAAACTTAATGCTTTATGGGCTATTATCTGTGGACTTCTGTCCCAAATAAATACCCTTTATAAAGACCAACCCATTTTTGGTATTTCACATTAGCACCCCTTTGGCTGACTAATACAGAAGCCTATGTGGTTCAGTGGTTGAGTGCCAGTTTCTCATATACGAGGGTCCCGGGTTCAATCCCCAGGCCTGGTACCGCAAAAAAAAAAAAAAAAAAAAAAAAAAAGGCGCATGGCTGATCATCCTGGGAACCCTGGAGCCACTCCACCTGCCGACCTGGAGACAGGCAAACCTCTGCACAAGTCCACCCTTGCCCAAGAGGCTTCAAGCCCATCTCCTCCATAGCCCCGGGAAAAGCAGGCAGCTCCCTCCAAACCCAGCACCCCATGAGGGCTGCAACCCCAGAGCTGCATTACGAGTCATTTCTCATCACGCTTTTCTGAACTTCTAAGTTCCTAATGACTAGGTATTAATTTTATAATTTTTAAAAGCATAGTGACAACTTAATGGGGATGCCTTTCAGATACAGTACAAAATTTTAAGGGTTTTATGCTTTTGCGTTCTATATATTTTGAGGCATAAAACTGGTTTAACCACACTCTTCAGGAAGGCAAATCAACTGTAATAGACTGCTCTGCATTTAAATAACTTCAGAATTAACAAATCCCTAGAAATTCTAAGTTAAAGAAGAGAAGCTGTCTTCTGCATTTGGTCTCCGAGTGCCATGTCGACTTGCCACCCCCACCTGCCGCCCTAAGCGAGCAGAACCTCGGTCCTTCCTTCACCCCAGGACCCTTCTCCGCAGCCAGCGTGTGTCCAGCCCAGGCGAGGGGCTGGAGAGGGCAGCGCTCAGCTCTGGAAGGGCAGCGTCCAAGTCCACAAGAGGCCAAGGTTCATTTGGGGGCTCAGGGAGGGAGGGGCCAGGACTGCGTGGGGGCCGCACACGCCGGGGTGAGGGCTGGCAAGCCACTGTCACCATTAGCCTGGATTGCAGGGCTAGTGTCGTGGGGTCTCCTGTGAAGGAAAGACGGGCTGCTGCGTACTCAGAACTGGGCTCCAGGGGGCCAGCAGCCCCACCTGCACCTTTCCCATGCCAGCTGACCACTGACACCCAGACAGGACTTTGCCTACATATTTTCATATATTTTCCAGGCTGTAAAATTTTTCTAGCTGGCATAGTTCTAAGAAGAACCCATACAAGGGAGTCTGCAGAAGAGGGGCTCACAGCTGGGGCTCCCCTGGCTGCCCCTGAGAGCTGCATGGTAACAAACAGGCCAGAGGAGAGACCCGTCTGCAACAGTCATGGCTGATGGGCTGGAGTCCAGCTGAGGAAAGCAGTGTTGGAAAAGAGCAGCCTCCGCATCGATCACGCTCCCGAGGTCAGGAGGCCTAGCCACAGGAGAGCTCGCTGCCCTGTGGCAGGCAGGACCCGCCCACAGGCCCCACCACGGGCCCGGCACCTGCGGCACGCTCGCCACTGCCACGGCTGTTACTCAGCTGGGCAGCCTGAAGACGAGCAGGCGTCCCAGGGGCCTGGCCTGCTCACACACCCTCAGCAGCGGAACACTTGCATCCACAGGTGGCCCAAGACTAAGAGCGACTCAAAGGAACTGAACGCGTGGCTGCCGGTTGGAGGACGGAGGCGCCACAAGCCAAGGAACGCGGGTGACCTTCAGGAGCTGAAAAAGGTCCCCGGCCGGCAGCCAGCCAGCCAAGAAACAGGGGCCTCTGCCCTACAACCGCGAGGAACAGAATTCCACCACTAACAGGAAGCGCCAGAAGACGCCCCGGAGCTCAGCCGGGAGGGCAGGCCGCCGACACCTGGGCTGCAGCCAGCCATGCCAGCCTGACGACTCCCGGAAACCGCGGGGTCACAGGTGGCCGTCTGCTAGGCAGCATGAGAAATCTCAAGACGAGTAGGTCCACCTAGAGCAGTCGTGGGGAGATGGGATGTCCCACTGGAGACGGTGCTCAGGCACCTGTGGGATCTGCCAGGACCGACACCTGCCCTCCCTCTGATGCCGCATGCCCGAGGCAGCCTCCTGAGAGGCCTCGGCACGGCCCCCCTGGCCAGAGGTAATTTCCAGAGCAAGACGGTGGTCTGCAAAACCTCCCGCGAGTTTGGCTGACACGATTCCATCACCGCCCCCGCCCCTTAGCTTGAGTTCTGGCTGCATCATCAAAATCCTTTTCTGAACTTGAAAATCAACTTTTGGTGGGTGTTTTTTTTTCTGGTTTGTTTTTTACTCCTCTTCTACTCCACAACTTAAAAATCTGATCCTAAACCATGACCTCGACAAGGCACAAAAAGTCCTTGTTTTCCAAAGACACAACTGGTTTTCACTACCCCCTCCCCTTCGGCTACTTTCTTGAAGCCACGTAAAAGAGGGACCAAACCTTCACGTGAAACAGCAACCAAAAAAAGATCTGAAACTTTATCTTAAAATACACATACTGAAATTCTGTTTTAACCTTAAAATTATGTTTTTGTTATAGTTTATATTGCTCTTTAAAAAAAAAAAAAAGTCATAACCACGCGCTGATTCCCGGAAGGGGAAAATGGCGTCGACTGCGCACTGCTTTTCCGTGGAGAGCTCACGGCAGTATCCACTCGCCTTGACTATGGACTTCCGGGGCACGATCGCTGGAGAGGCCGTTTTTTTCAAGAAGGTTCACGGCCTTCCATTTTCCCAAAAGACTGCCTCGGTCGGCTTAATATCCCAACCCTCCTTTTCAGAAGGGCCCCGGCCCCATCCTTGGCAGCTCCTCCTCCGAGCGTCAGCTGCTCTAACTTTGCAGTTCAGCCACGCACGTGGGTCTTGCTCCTGACAGCCAGCACCTTCTACTACATGTCCAATTTCACTTGGCAAAGGCCGGCCGTGCTCCCAGAGTCCAGAACGAGGGTCAGCTCAGGACGATGTTCTTGCCGCCCCCCACACCTTTTACCTTTGGCGGTCTCAGAGGAGGAATACCAGAACCCAAGGGCCCCCGAGGCTGGGCTCCCTCACGTTCCCTGATGTGCAGCATGACGGGGACGGCTGACGTTGCCGACCTGTCCCGCTGGGCCCTCCAGGCGTGCTCCAGGCTAGGTCCCACCTGCTCTATCACACGGGGTGCAGCTGGCCGAGGGGGCCACGGAGCCACCGCTGTGCCTTCCGGCTCAGCATCGCCTCACATGAACAGATGAGGACGGCGCTCAGAAGGAGAAGCCACCGCACAGCACTGCTACGCCAGATGCACGCCAGCCTCTGTCAGGCTCTCACAAACTGCAGCCTGAGGAGGAGGCCTTCTTGGGGGAATAAATATCCTAGAAAACGAAATTCAGCAGTCAAGAGCCCTGTAGAGGGGGTAGCCCTTGCTCAGCCACACGCTCCCGGGACGCTGCCACCCTCGCTTCCACGGGGCGCTGGGGCTGAGCGAAGCAGGAGGGCAGAGCCCACGCAAGGGGCGGCAGCCAAGAGCCAGGGAGCGGGGCCTGCGAGACTGTCCACGGCCATGACCTTGGCCCGGGGTAGGCAGAGAGCACAGCTCACCTGTCCACACTGGGTTTGAGAGTTTGAGCAAAAAACTGAGCAAAAACAAGCAACAACTGCTGCAAGCGTTTCGCTCTTCCACTCAACTCCAGCACCAGTGCCTGTCCTCTCCACCAGCTTTTTTCTCCACGCTCTGCCTCCACAGAGCAGTGTCCAGGGCAGGAAGGTGCTGCCACTCCTCCCCAAGAGAGCCCGGCGTGCGGGCCAGGCTGGGGACCACCGAAGAACTCAGCCTTCACGTCAGGCCAAATGGCTGCGCCTCCGATTTTGGTAGGTTCACACGCAGACACCCTGGCTTCAGAGCCCACGCTTAACCCCTGCACCGTATCGCCTTTACGCCGAGTCCCAACAGGTGAGCAGGGGGTGGGGGGACGGGCCTGACAGGAGGGGGTACCATTGGAGGGTTCCACAGGGGAGGGGGCCTGCTGGCAGAGACCACCCACTGGCAGGGCTGGGAGGACGAAGGGCTGCAGCAAAGTCTCCACTAGAGGTGACGGCAGCCTGCATGGAGGAGAGACAGACAGCAGGCATGGAGGGAGCCAGAGGGGAACTGGGCCTGGGGACAAGCGGACAGAGCCCTCGACAAGGGGCCAGGCTTGGGTCAAGATCACAAGTGTCTCCCGTCAAAGTGCCCCCAATCCTAGCTTAGCACCTGGCACAGAGTGGGCTCTTTTATTAGCAAAAGCCAAGGGCTTGCCGAAGCCTGCGGGTACCGCCGAGGAAGCTCAGGCTTCCAGGGCAGGTGGCGAGGAAGGAGGGGCGGCACGTGCCCGACTGGGAGGACCCTCCAACTTCTTCTAAGGTAAGAAACACAGAAGCAACTCCAGGCACCTGACAGGCTGGACCACTGTTACACTTCAGGAGGAAACGGCTCCCCACCACCTCTTCTCAGAAAGTTCTACAAGCAAGAACTGTAGAGAGAGAAAGGGAAAGGCAGGGGGGGTGGAGACTGGACCCCCGCTTGGGTCTGGAGCCCATCCTCAGCAGTCAGGGGATTTAAGAAGGTAACACGCTAACCCAGGACAGGTGAGACCAGTTACAGTGCCCGAGGTTCCTGCCGGGTAGCCCGGGTACTTTAAAGTAGTATCAATTTAAATGTTTCCACCATACTTCAAGTGAGAAACACGCAACCTACTAGAGAAAAGCCGACATCAGACGTAGTCCCCAATGCCCAGCAACTGTGAGTATCTGTAGGGCTCAGACGTCGCTAAGGACCCAGCACACTGGGAGGTCCTTAGGTGCCTTCCAAGTCAGCATGAAACCATGCAAAGAGAGATAACGACTTGAAATATTGACATAAAACCTACACACCAGCACTCTGTTTCCAGAGCCTCACTCAGAAAAAGAGAAAGGGAGAGAGGCTGGTCAGTAGCATCATACCTGAGAACCTTCACCTGCGACAACTCACACACACACACACCACGTTTTTCTCATTTCTCGCTGTTTGTGATTGGCTAAATTTAAATAGATCTTCTCATCCCCTCTAGGCTAAAGGAAAACATTTAAAATAAAGATGGCATCCTCCAACAGGGTGCTACTTCCAGAACCGCAGGTGATGCTTTTAAAATTAATTTCATACAAAATTAAAGTATAACATACAACACCCCAAAAAATCATTACTAAATTCTTTCTTGGTTAAGTTGCATCACTACAAAAATAAATCACTTACCATTTAAAGGTACTTGAAGAAAAATAAACAACCCATATACGTACCTATACATACCTTCAACTTGATTCAAGTTTCTGGCAATACTAACAAATTCAGTAATTTAACTCATTTTTAAGTTTCATACCCGCTTGCAACCCAGTGCGACATAGGGTCCTTAACTTTTCTGGGGGAAGGCGAGGGAGGAAAGAAAGCCTATTTCCTTCTCCAATCTCAAAAGGCAGAAAATGAAAACATGTGCACAGTCTTTCCTGCACGGTTAGTCCTAAGGTCTGGACCATCACTCGTTCATAAGGAATAATCAAACTAAGAAACACTGTTTTTCTCAGTGTTAAAATAATCAAAAATAAGAAACACTGTTTTTAACGCGCTGTCTGACCTTAGCTTTACACTCCAAAGCCACCCTAGACATAAAACGGGACCCAGGCGCAGACGTCTGAGAGCCGGCTGGTGGCGCTGCCCCGGAAGTGCGGGGGAAGGGCGGCGGGGTCCCCACCTGCGTGTGCGGGGTCCAGACCCGCGTGCCCCTCCTTCGACAACCCTGTGACAATGTCCCCACCCCGGAAACGACCCCCAGCCCACCCCGCGTGGGGGAGCCCACACCTGTGGGTGCCGGGCCCGGGACCCCAGTCTCCGCATCCCGCGCGGCCTGTCAAGGCCGGACCGCAGCTCCCGGGCCCGCTCCCGCCCGGCCGGCGCGCACTCACCCCTGGATGCCCGGGCTGTACGCGCGGCTCTTCCACGGCGTGCCGGGCCGCGGCGCCTGGGCCCCGGGGTCGCCGCCTCCGCCGAGCGCGGCCGCGCGGCTGCCCGACAGCAGGTAGTTGAGGCCGTAGGTGCTGGCCTTGTTCTCGCGTTTCCGGCGGCCCGGGTGGAACTGGTGCTGCGGCGGGGAGCCGGCGGGCGCGGGGCCGCGCGGCGCGGGGTGCCCGTTGGCGGCGGCCGGGCCGTCGGCGAAGGAGAAGAAGGCGGCGCCGCGGCCCCCGCCGCCCGCCCGGCCGAGCGAGGCGCTGCTGGAGGACGACGACGAGAAGCCGGGGCTCTCGGCGCCCGACTCGGCGTTGGACGAGGACGACGACGACGACGACAGCGACGGCGACTTGTGCAGGCGCCGGCCGCCCTCGGCCGCGGGGCCC